>APFE030506249.1:3866-34836 GCA_000404065.3 Pinus taeda
ATGTGGGAAAAATTTCAAGGAACACAATCAATTATCTTTAGCCTATCGACTTCTAGACTCAATCATCCAAAGGTCTAGAACGAACAAATATACTGGGGTGATTTTGCAAATCAAGTGTTGCATTCACAAGCTAACCGGAGATCGACTGAAGCAACGTTTATCTACTTCCACTTATGCATGGTAAAAGCGTTTTGAAAGCTACCTGGCATGACTTCAGACTCCGTATAAGACTCATGAAACAAACACATCAACAAGCAAACCATTGAGATTTATTCCCCAGTATGGTCACCACTATGTTAGCGCTCAAATCTACCTTAAGCTGACATAAGGTAAAACTCAAGGCTACATCAAACCACGCTCAGCCTCGTAGCTAGCCCTACGAGGATAGGAGAGGGCTCTTTGTTGTCGATCTCGATAAAATAATCAATAGGGTGCGAGATGATTTTAAAATTGGAACTGATTTTAGGCTAGTAAATAGATATGAAAGTTTGATTTTGATTTTTGGGTTTTGTTGGAGAAATGGGAAAAAACAATTTTGGGTCCAGGGATAAGGCCAAATCTTTTCAGAATTCGAGTTGGGGCGAGGTAGGCAGTAGTATTAATGCTTTTTGATTTAAGTGTATGGATGGATTAGAATGAAAAGGAGCTGAAGAGAGCAAGGGAGAACATGGATCCTCTCCAAACAGGCGAGTAAAACTAAACAAATTCAAAGGCAGAGCATTGAAATCAATGGATTCAACCTCATTTAATCATTCATTTAGTTTCAGAAGCATAAGAAGGGAATGGTATACATTAAACATGAAAGAACTTACAATAAACTGAGAGAAAACACCATCAAGAACTGAAAGCCACAAGAATCCCAACAGGTGTTGCAAAACCTCTGATCTTTACGTAGCCAAAATATGAAAAATATGTACAATAGTGTGCCAAAATCTTTCCCAAGAGTCCAACCTGTAGAATGTCTCAAAAATTACATTATATAGACCTCTTAACCCCTTCCCACACCTCTAGGGGTCTAATTCATCTTTCTAGGAGTAGTTTGAACTAATTCCAAACATAGAGCTGAAAACTAGGCATCCCAACAACCAGCCTCTAAAAGAAAGGAAACTGATTCATTACATTAATTTTTGCTATTTTGTGAATGAATCATCTAGAATAGGTAAAAAAGTGTCAAAGTTACATCATATACATCAAACTACATCAAGATAAATCATATACTACATCAGAGGGTGAAACTGGTGAAAACTGGCTGAATTTCTGAGCTGGAAGGTGAAAATTTGATCAAAAATCTATATGTGTAGCGCGCCTGGGCCATGTGCATAGCGCTCCTTTTTGCCTGTTTTTGGGGCACTTCCTGACATCAAAATCAATCTCACAATAGCTGGTTGGAAAGCCCTGGATGTATGATATCCAGCCCAAGTGGAATTTACCAATTTGGAGCTCATTTGCCCCTTCCAAATTTCATTCTCCCGGAAGTACTTCCTGCTGGTGCAAAAGGTGGCAGCAAGGTGATTTTCATGGTGTTTTTGGGCCTTTTGATCATCCAGAACTTGTTGAAATGCTTCGGAAATACTTGAGCATGCATAACTCACCATGGCAAACCCAAAAATATAAAGTTTTCCTTCAGCAAGTGTCCCAATCAAAAGCGAGCGCGTTGACGCGCTACCCATATAGTTGAAAAACCTGTTTTTAGACCAAAATTTTTCAAAATGAAAAAAATTTCTCCGAATTTTCTCAAATTCGAATCGAAGATCTTCCATCATGTATTATTCCTAGCCAACAAAGCCTCGGCCAAAATCTGGAGTGAATCGGGCCTTTTCCGCCGTTTTAGTGCTTTGCTCAACCTCCTCTTCAAAATCTTCATTTTTGCCTTGCAAACGTGCATGCGAGCCCAATAATGAAATTTCATGTGACGAAGCATGTCTTTGTCTCTATTGGCCTTTGCCAACAATTTCTCCAGATGAGTGTTAACATGTATGAGCATAGACTCTCGATCAGCTGGTGTCATATCACCAGGTCTCTTTCGGGCCAATTCTCGATCCTCACGGATTCGTCGCAGCTCATAAAGTGTATTCTCATCCTCTAGCTGTTTGTTGTGCTGCTCTAGGTAGTTTATCACCCACTTAGCCATCTGCAATTTTTTCCTCAACGAGTCATTCTTAGCCTTTTGCTCCTGGATGATATCTTTCAGCTCCAAGCTGGGAGAGCTCGCATCAACATCAATGATCGTAAAATTAGTGTTCCGGCCTCCTGAAGGGCCCTCATCATGCATAGGCCTCTTTCCTTTGTCCTGGATCTGTACCTGTGTTGAAGAAGAAGGCGAGACCCCTTCCACATCATGTGGAGATAATACTCACTCCGCTGATGGAGTCAACGAGACCCCTTCCACCCCGGGTGGAGATAGTACTCGTTGTGTAGCTGCAAATAAGGCCCTATGGCCTCGCTGGTATGTCACATACAATGGAGCACTTATATGCTCGATCTCAAGAATGTGAGGCTGGTGTGAAGGCTCTCCCTCATCATGAACTACTTCAGGAAGGAGCTATGGCGCTGTGAAGAAGTCACGGGAGATAAAATCCTCCCAAGTAATGCCCTGCTGTGTCAACTGATGTAGCACTACAATCTTGATCAGTGCGTAATGATATATACTTCTATACTGCTGTGCTGGGGTCTTATTTTGTACAAAAATCATCATCCTCTCTATATTGCGATACATGAAGTACGGAATGTTCATCATACTTACCCTTGTGAAATGCATCAACAAACGAACATGGTTCGCATAGAGACGTGAGAATCTGCCCTCGCAACTAAAATACCGAATGATGAGTTTCATCAATGGCGCATACTCATATCTCAGGAATCTGAAAGGAAAAACCCTACTCAAGTGTCTTGTATACCCAGGTTTGATGTATGGCTCATAGTAGAATTTCTCTAACTGCTGATGTTTGTTCCATTTCTCTCCTATATTTGGTATCCCGGTGGCCTGAGCAATAATCTCTGGTGACAAAATGAAATTTACTCCGGCGAGGCTTACATGACCATCATGTAAATGTAGAACGAAAAGATGGGCTAGTTCACAATGATGTTGGGTTTGTGAGATCATCTCACAATATTGGAAACATGACTGACGCTGACCATTGCAAGCGGGCAAGCCTGCAATTGAGCTAAAGAAGTAGGCTCTTCCCTGAGATGCTTACCACCTTTGCCACCTTTGTGAGACCTTCGTGGCAAATTACCCTTAGTTGTGGAATCAATATCATACTCCTGCTCATAAACTGAATCTGTCTCTGACATGACTTTTAAAAAACAAGATGTCGACAATATTTATGTTGATATAGGTGTAGTGGAATCAAAAGTTTCAATGTAAGCTTTAAAATCCAAATATGTTGCCTGTTGCCTATGTACCAAAGCATCATAAAAGAGCCATAATGAGATATTCAATTGAGTTTACATGGAACAATGGTGTAAAAATGGCAATGACTATGACAAAGACAACAGAGATGTAATGGACATGAAAGAGCATTGGGCTGAGGTTAATAGTGAGCATGAGCACCATTAAAAAAAAAATGACATAGGCATTGGTCAATTGCAATGTTTGAAAAAACCCCCAGATAGTCCCTTACATTTGATTTAACACCCTAAGAAGTGAATTTGGGGAAAAAAAACATAGGGTTTCATTTCTTCATCTTAAACACTTGTTTCTCCACATTCAGAACACCATGAAGATATCCAAAATTCACTGAGCAAAGGTAAAAACCTACTTGCAAAGAGTTGGAGGCGATTTGGCGCGAATTTGGATGAAGAAACAAAAATTTTTTGGGTCTGTGATTGTGTGTGCAGCGTGTTGGCCCAACACGTAGCGTGCACCATACGCGTAGCACCCTTGTATTTTTGCAAAGACAGGGGAGGCTATACGCGTAGCGCGCCCCCAATGTGTAGCGCACACCTTGTATGGGTCGCGCGCACCTTCAATACAGTCCAGGGCTATGAAAATTGTATCTTCGACCTTCGATAGCTCAAACTTAACTTCCGCCTTGAGATTTGGTGCAAATGAAATTGTTTACCATTTTTTGTATGTGAAGAAAATATCTCATCACATCATATTTGATTTTAATTTTACTCCATGACCCACTCTTATAATGTTTGACACTTTGACATTCGCTCATTTAATACAATGATTTTCTTTTGGCTTTTTGAAACTTGGATTGATGAAATGTCTTGATTTTTTGCAGAGATTTTGGCATTTGGCTTTAGCAAACATCAGAGGCTTGATGTGAAATTTTCTTATGGTGAAACAAATACATCAATATTACAAAAATTAAACTTGATAGTTTCCAATTCAAAACAGAGTTTTGAACTAAAAAATGTCTTCAAATGTTTTTGGGAATAAAAATATAAAATAGGAAGCTTTCGAAACCATCCTCTTGACCTGCGAGCTTTTATCACATGTCTCCAAAGACTTGAAACCCTAGACCCTAGGACTAAACACTCTCTTTGACGAAAATAATCATTTATGACTGTAATGACGTGACCTGAATCTTTAGTGATTTTTAAGGAGTTTTAATTTGCTCTGTAGGTACAAGCAAGAGGAAAGACAAGATGACCAGACCCTTTCGTTAATCAATGGCATGCCCCTAGCGAAATGCAACGAAGTGGAACGAGCGAGACACCTAAGAATGATATGCAAAAAGCGAACTGATCTCTGATGGAGGGCTGTAAGGAACGACTCTAACACCTTCATGGAATTCTTGTATTGTTCTTTTTGCATCATCTTTCAATATACACTTTAGTAAAATATCACCAACATCTTTACAATATAAAACATTATTTATGATGCAAAATTTCACTGCCTTCAATTTTAGAAATCTAGCCTTTGTCTTAGTTAAACCAGGAGGAGCATTTAAAATTGAATAAAACAAAAATGAGGTCTGCATACTGGGGTGAGGTCATAAAAGCCTCATCTAATTGTGGAGTCGCCTGCTCCTCTTGCTTATCTAAAGCAGCTACAAAGTTGATATCCAATGCATTAAAGTTAGATTCAACCATCAATTTGGCTAAGCATTGTCCTTTGATAAGCTTGGTTGGCTTGATTTCCATATCATACTCAAGAATGATGGCAATCCATTTGCCTCTTTTACCATCTGGTCCATTTTGGGTTAAAATATCCTTAACCATAGTATTTGGTACGTAAGCAATTATGTGAGAATGGAGGATATACACCCTGAAATATTTGATTTCTTTTATTAATGCAAAGGCTTGTTTTTCAATTATATTATATTTGAGTGCAACATCCCTTAAAGCCTTGCTAAAGAAAGCAATAGGTTGTTCAATCCATCATTGTTATTCTGTAAAAGGGCAACTGCAATAGTGTGTTCAGAAGCAAATGAAAAGATTATAAAATCCTTAGTGAAATCTGGACTGATTAGGATTGGTGCTTTTGTCAATGCTTGTTTAACTTGATCAAATGATTGCCTAGCCTTAATGTTCCATCTTATTTTTGTGTCTCTTTTTAGCATATTCGTTATATTTCTCAGGAGTTTTTCAAGGTTGGGGATGAATCTCCTTAGGAAGTTTATTCTGCCAATAAATGATTGAAGTTCCTTAATGTTTCTAGGATGATTGATTTTCAAAATAGCTTCAATCCTTTTGGGATCAATTTTAGTAGCTTCCTTAGAGATGATACAACTTAGAAGTTTTCCCTCTTCAAGGCCAAACAATGTTTTCTTAGGATTTAGTGAAATCCCAAACCTTGCATTTCTCAAATACTCTTCTCAAATGTAACAAATGTTCTTCATTAGTTTTAGAATAAACAATAACGTCATCTAGATAGATCACAATAAACCTGCCAATTTAATCAGCAAAAGCAATATCCATTTCTCTTTGAAATGTGGCTCCAACATTCATTAACCCAAAAGGCATCTTCACATACATGAAGGTACCCCATGGAGTAGTAAAGGTTGTTTTATCTTGATCGTCAGTGTTAGCTAAAACCTGATTATAGCCTGAGAAACTGTCTAATAAATAATTCCTGGAAGACCCAACTACCTTCTATAGAATATGATCCATTTTTGGTAAAGGGTAGTTGTCCTTCAAGGAAACTTTATTAAGGTTTCTAAAATATATACATAATCTGATTTCACCTGTTTTCTTCCTAGTTGGCATTGTATTGGAAACCCATTTAGAGTACCTAAGAGGGACTATGATTTTAGAGTCATACATTCTTTTAATTTCTTTCTCAATTAAAGGCATAAGCACTGGATTTATTCTTTGAAGTTTTTGTTTAAATGGTTTCTGATCCTATTTAATTGGAATGTTATGTTTTATAATATCTATATCATAAGTTTGTAGATCTTCATAGCTCCAGGCAAAAACATCACTGGATTCATTGAATAAATCAATGTATTTTTGTTTTCCAGCAGTTGGGAGTGATTTGGATAGTTTTATGATTTTGGGATCTTTTTCACTGCCTATATTGCATTCTTGGAATACTGCTCATGTGGGCTCAATCTTATGCTTCTTAGCCACATCATTGAAATAAAATAATTCTTCCAGTGGAACTAGACCTCTAGGTAAAACATTATCTTTTAACTGAAGTGTTTCAAACTCTTTTTTTTTTTTTTCTGGATCTATCTCAAGCAATTCTAATTTATTTACAACTTTATTTATGTGTATATTTACATTTGAGTTTTCTAACTGCCTTTCTAGATTAGAATGTACAACTATTTAATTTTTCTAATTTATATTCCAAATCTATACTATCATCTCAAAATTCATCCTTAGATTGTAGAAAACTTTCAATTTGTTTATCACTGCCAAAAACCTACCAATACTTCATATTATCTGGTACAGTTGGTTGATATTTCACTTCCACTGTATGCTGTTGATTAGGGTAAGGCATTTTACAGGATCTAGTTGAAAAAGCCAGATTATTTTCCAGGATATTTTGATTTTTAGGAATTGCAAAAAGGTCATATTCCACAAAAATCTCTAGAAAGTCAAGCACAACATTTCTGTATGTTCTCAATCTAGGGTGTTTGGTTGAATACTCTCCTTTGATTTGTTTTATGATTAACTCAGCATCCCCTTGAATGGAGATTCTCTTGGCACCTAATTTTTTCGACAATTACAATCCTAATATAAGGGCTTCATACTCTGCTATGTTGTTTGTACATTGAAAGTTTATTTTGTATGAATGACCTTCAGCATGATTGTTTCCTATGTTTGCAACCCATACTCCTGCTCTGGAACCATATTTTCTACAAGAGCCATCAAATCTCATGTTCCAAAGAGGTTCAAGAAGAGTGTTTTGTTCTAGTGTTTGTGTTTGGTTTGGATCTGTTTTAGAAATGTCATTTTCTGCTTTGATCACCTGAGTGTTGATGTCTTCATCATTATAAAGAATGAAAGAGTCTAAATATGAGTGGAAATAATAAAGAGGATAGTTGTGAGGCTTCTCTTGACTACTCACCATGAATTTCATCAAAGTTTCGCTATATAATCTTCTTTGTTGACCAAAAACTGGTATGGTGGTAATGGTCATATCCATCTACAGGGTCCCTTGTAGTTTTTCTCCCCATGAACATGACAACAACATGCCATACTTAGGGGGAATATCTGCAACCACTATGTCCATTACCAAACTTTTGGTCGGGGTTTGACCTAAAGTAACACACAGGTCTTTGATGAGACCTAGACATCTTACTTTATTGGAATCCAAGGAATATAGGTCTTTATAAGGTTTGGTAATATCAAGTCCTAGCTTTTCCATAACAACTTTGTCATTAAATTGTGGGAAGAACCTAAATCTAACATAACATTATGGAGGATCTTATCAAGAATATTTAAGCTAACATAGAATGGAGGAACACCCCCTTCTTGTGGTTTTCCCTCAACTTCTGGCCCAAATAAGAGTTCAGGCTAGTCATCATTCAAATTAACAGAATCTATGTTTTCCCCTATGTTTAGAGATTTCATCACTTGAGGTCTGTACATATTTTTGTTCATTAATTTTTTAAGGGGAATAGGAATATTCAATTTTGCTAATTCATTCTCAATGTTGAATGATGTTTGAATCTTAATTAGGTTGGGAAGATTAGATTAATCTATAATTTCTTTTGATATAGGCTCTTTTCATTGACTTGTGGTTGGAATATCAGTTTGAGTAGTTTTGGAAACACTATCAACTATCTTTTTGACAGGAGTTTCTACTTTCTTTTTACCAGAATTATCAATAGTCTTCTTAGGAGAATTATTTGTGGTTTTCTTAGCATCAATGTTAGAGAATTTCTTAGCAGGATTCTCAGAGTTCTTACTGTTGAGATTGTCTGAATTCTTTTTGCTCCTCAGGTTATACTGCCTAAGGATATCCACAATGGCATTCTCAAAACCTTGTTTATATTCATCTGATTCCTTAGAATCAAGTTCGGTTTGAGTTAGGTGGAAAAGTTCTTGCTCCCCTTGAATGAGAAAAATAGTTTCATCATCATTTATTCCCATCATATTTATTTGATTGTCATTTAAATATTCAATAATATTACTCTAATCATCATTATAGTTTTCCTGAAAAGGAGGCCGGACTTGCTGGTCTGGACCCTTTTGTTCTCATTGTTTGATTTGGGGAGCATTCCTTCTGAAATTTTGGTTCCTATTTTGAGGAGTAGTTCGATTTTCTCTCATTTGAGCTTGATCATTTATGTTTATTCTTTGCATCATATTTTCCACTACCCTGACTAGGTTATCAATTTTGTGATCAAGGGTAGAAGTGGAAGGCTCTTCTTTAATGGTAACCTTGTGTTCAGATTTTAACTTGGCCTTCTTGGCTAAGATGTTAGCTTCAACTTTTATAGCATTGGCTTGAATTTCTTCCAAAGTTTCCAAGTCTCTCTCTAAGTTGATATTCAATGTCTACATCAAAACCATCAAGAAAATCAATCAAAGTTAGACTAGGGGAGGGTTTTATGTCTATTGGAATTTCATTGTAAACAACATTAAACCGTTCACAGTATTCCTCCACAATTTCATTGGGCTTTATTTTCAGTCTTTTGTATTCATTTAGGAGTTGAAGTGGATTTTTCTTGATTTCCCATCTAGCTAAGAAAGTTTGATGGAATGCATCAAGGTTGGCTATACTTCTTGTAGGTAAAATCCTCAACCCCTTTTTCACATCACCTCCTAAACTTTGAGCAAACAATCTCATTTTTACATCAGCCTCATCTACTTTTGAAGGTCAAAAATGTCATTCATTCTATCCAAATGTTGCTGAGAAGTATGAGAACCAGTGTTATCAAAGGTCAGAATTTTAGATTAATAATCTCCAGGCATAGAATTTAGTTGGTCTGGTAACACCAAAGGTGCATACCTACCTTCCATGGACCATAACTGGTCTAAAAGATTAACTGGAAGATGGCCTGTGGTAGGTGTAGTTGTGGTAACTACAGGGATAGTAGGAACAATAGTCTGAGATATTACGGGTGAAAAAGTTGAGACCATAGAATGAGTAGGACTAGGGGGTCGTATATTAACAAACTGAGAAGATTGGGTGAACAAAGAAGCTTCTGCAACTGTTAAAGCTGAAAATTCAACAGATTGTTGAATATAAGCTTCTTCAATGGCTTGGCCCAAAACTGAGGCTAGACCCTGTAATTTATCAAATTGTTGTAGGTATTCTAGATCAAGATCTAATTCAAGAGTTTGAGCTTGGGATATATATGGTTGCAGTAAATCTTTATCAATGACAATCTGATTTACAAATCTCTCGAATTTTGTCCTAAACAAACTATGTTAGAAAGACAAATCAAACTCTATATCTTGAATAGTTTCAAACTTCTCTGGAAGAGAGTTAGACCTAGAAAAAGGACTACTCTCAGGAAGAGAATTGAACCTAAACAAAGGACTATTACTACCTTGGCTCTCTATAAGACTTTTCTTTCTCACTATTTTCCCTGGATTATCTAAAAATTCAGCAGGGTTGGGATCTGGGTGAGCTCTAGTGAAAATTCTTTTAGGAGCCAGACCTATTGAAAATTTATCACACAACTAATAAAATAAAAATTAATAACACACTCAAATATATACAAGATTATAACCTCAGATCATGTATTTCATTGTGATATAAGAGTTTTGATTTATAGAAATACTGATTGAATACCAGGGAATAATGATTTTTCAATTTAAAGAGTATTCTTCCCCAATATGGTCGCTATTTTTGAGGTTGAAGGAATAAACACATAGGACAACATCAAAACCACTTTGGAAGTTGGGATCTAGCTCTGCCAGCTTCAGAGGGATCTCTCTGTAAAATTTAGCTATGTTTTATGTGAATTTTAGGCTAGTTATTACTGTACTAATTGGTTTGATTGGATTGTTCGGTTGATTAAATTGCTAAAATTCCACTGGGCTCTGGAGTCTATAGATTAACTGGATTTGCATAAAATTTTAGAGGAGTTTCACAGGGCAAGCTAGGTTGTACTATTTGGATCTTCTAGAATAGTACATGGATTGTGAAATAGCAGAAATGTAAGATTGAGTAGAAATTAAGGAGCAATTAAGAATTCCTTAATTTGACTTCAATAGAAAACATGCAAATTACTAACAACCATAATAGGGTTCTCTATGTAACATGTCCTATTCATCACAGTGTCTGTTATGTAATTAAGATTTTCAAAAATAAGAAAGAAAGAAAACAATGATTAAACACATAAACTGAAGAAAAACACCACCATTTTGTACACCACATGAATCTCGTGAAAATGTCCCTGTATTATTGATGCTTCCAGCAACTTCAAAAAATTACAATTTACAGAGGTTATATTCAACAATCAACCCTTAATACTTCAAACAATGAAGTATTTATACAAATAATTACAAAATCATTACAAAACGCCGTCTCAACCGACATTGTATTATTAGTCTTATTCTAAACAATAAAATTTATCTTTGGCAGAAAAATAGGCAACATAGACAACAATATGAAGGGGTGCCTCTATTTTGGCAGATTCGGCTGATGAATCAGCCTCAAAATTGTGCTAAGCTAATGTGTTGGCTATTGTTTTTACTGTATCCAAATTAATTTTAATCTAGTAAATCACATAATTCCTCCCACCTTTTCTCATGTGGAATGGTTAATTTAATTACCCTTCGGTAAATCTCATCAACCTTAGTATACTTTGCAAAAGTTGGCTTTACTGTAAAAACATGTTTTACTTCATTCTGGATATAGAAGTCATTTTCCATAGTGTCTAAGAATGCTCTTGCTGTCATACTACCTTTTATGCCACTGAACTTGACACTGCTTCTGGCCACTTCCTTCATCTTCAAAACATAATCTTCTTGAGTGATTAATTTATCATTAATCACATATATGCTGGGCAACCCTTTCTTGATTAATGCTTCAATTCTATTGCGAAACCTGTTCACTCATAGTTCTAGTGTTTCACACCTTTCTTCCAATTGATAAATGTAATTTCTTTTAGTCAAAAATTTCTTGACTTAAGATGGTAGCAATCCTGTCATTAATTCCTAATTCTTCAAGTTCATATTTAGTCTTTGAATTTAGGAATTTGATGATATTGGAGGCTTCTGTGGGCATATCTCCCAACTTTTCTCTTACCTGAACAATGGTTTCTGTGACCTTTTCTATAAATTCTTTCTGTTCGAAAATGATTTCGATACATGACCAAATATCATTCATAGAGTCCAGAATATCCATCCAAATGGTTTCTTTGGCTTGGGCCAAGGTTTGACCAATTGATGTATCCTTTTCCACCTTCTACAATATCTCCAATAGTATCTGTGATTACTACACTTCTGCCATATGAGAGGGTTTAGTTCTGTCTTTTCGTTCTTGTAGAGCTTTGAGCTGCCCCTGCAATGTCTTGATCTCTTCTGACTAGATTGACATATTCTCCAGTTTTATTGTCACTTGTTCAACACTTGTAGGGTGGAAGTAGTAGCAGTAATTTTTGTTCCTGCTGCTGGTAGCTGAGTTATGGGTATGGCATCCAGGGGGACTATGGCCATCTTCTGACTCTCTTCCTTCTCCTTGATCATTTTTTCCATTTTTTCCTCCATATGTCTGTTCTATATATTCTATTCTATGATTAGCTTCATCATGTCAGCCTTCTGTGTCTCATTTTCTTCAATGTGTTTAGTTAAGGGATCCTTTGTGGCTGGGAACTTTAACTGCTTTCTCAATGCTGTAGTATCCAAATTTTTCTTCTTGATGATCTTCGCTGCATCATTTATATATTTAGGATCGTATCCTATCTTGACTACCAAATCTTCCAAAGATTTGATCCTATTATCCTTTGCTAAGGAGGATACCTTTTCCATTTTCGACTGGGACTAAATGTTGGCATATGAAACCTGCAACTTAGACAATGACATGGTAGTATTAGTTAAAGTAGATGAAATCATCTCACCAGTCTTCTTATGCATCTCCATTTGATCAATGGGATGGATACCTTTGGTGTTGAACTCAAATGTAGTACTCTTATAATCTTTTGATGTTTTTGGATGTGGAATTTGAGCCTCAAGGAAGGTCATCTGCATATTTCCCTGCTTTGTATCAAAAAATGATAGTAATTTGGTTTGTGAGGTGGAAGTCTTCTTCCAAACTGATTATAGTTATTGTTCTTAAGAATATCATTCTTAAGTTTAATCTCTCGGTACGTGTTAAGAAATTTACAGTAGAGAGATAAATTATTACTGAGATTTACTAAGATTTACAGAGAGGAATAATAAAATAACTGGCAACAATACACATAAATATTATACACATAATATTTATCTAGCAAAACCCCAAAACTGGGGAAAAACCCAACCTAATGAGATCTCATTAGCATGGGCCAAAACCTTGGCCAATCCGACCAAGTGAGCCTTCACTACTCACCTCCAGGCCTTGCACTACAACGAAGTCCTTCCAGCTTTTTATAAGCTCCATTACATATAATACCATGGGCAGAATACTATGGGTGCACAATACCATATGCCCCAAAACCATCATTGTTTTACCTGGTCAACTTTGACTCTATCCTGAGTCAAGTTTACCTAACAATTCCCCCCTTAAACTTGACTTGGGGTTCCTTGACTAACTCCAGCCAAACTTACTAAGTGAGACAATCCCGCTCACTCTAGCTCTTACCCCCCTCAGAGTTTTTACCCAGGGTAATTGTTAACCTGACATCCCCCTATCACCTAGGTCTAACCAGACTTTACCGGTGATCACCGAGGGGTACACATGCCTTACTAGGTCTTATAGTAGTATGCCCATTTACATGCAATAATTTTGACTTCATTAATTTTTTTTTTTTGTTTATTGCTGTTGCGATTCTAATCCATTCTCTCTAAATTTTATTTTCTCAAAAGCTTCTATCAAACCGCTCCAACTGCAAGCTCAACGAGTACCTTGTAGATTCCAACACCGGTGGCCTCATGTAGTAGAAAACGAACAATTTTTGAAGCCGCATGAACAATTTTCTTTTGCTGACCTTCTTTAAATAGCCACATGAATCCCCAACAATTTGTCAATGTTCCAAACCGGTAAATATCACAAATGCATTGCGATCCCTGGCAGTTACGACACTATCTTCTGCACATTCTCCTTGAGGTTCTTCCATGTACGATTGTTCCACCATTATTTTTAGACCTAGATCTATAAAAAAAAGGCTGCATTGATCTCATCAGGCACTATAAACCCTTGGCATCAAAGAATCCCTTTGAATCCAATATCTAGCTCCGATACCAGTTGTTAAGAAATCTACAACATAACATAAATAATTACTGAGAGGAATCAATATAAAAATAACCAGCAACAACCATAAACACATAAACACAAATGTTTATCCGGGAAAACCCCAAATCTAGGGAAAAACCCAACCTAATAAGATCTTATTAGCATTGGTCAAAACCTTGGCCAATCTGACCAAGTGAGCCTTCACTACTGACCTCCAGGTCTTGCATTACAACGAAGTCCTTCCAGCTTTTTATAAGCTCCATTACATATAATACTACGGGCAGAATACTATGGGTGCACAATACCATGTGCCCCAAAATCATCACTCTTTAACCTGGTCAACTTTGACTCTATCCTGAGTCAAGTTTACCTAACACAATTCATGTCTCCTTCTTCTTGGGCACTCCTCACTACAAATAATCAATCAACAAGTTCAATACCTTGCCTTGTGGACTCCTTCACTATGCAAGAAGACCTGTCAAGCCCTCTTGTACTACACATTGTGCAGTTCTAGTCAACAATGTCGCTTCCTTGAGTTCCTACATCCCTCAATTGCGCAATTCCCAATCTCCTACTCTCAAAACCCTTATATGTTTCCACATGTAAACCAACATCTTCCATGAATAAGAATAGGTAGAATAGATGATTACTATTGTTGGCTTAGCATGAGTGGTTTCCATCTACATGTATCATCATTACAACATGACTAGGTAATGCTTAAATGAGGCCATCAAGGAGAGGCTATAGGAGAGCACTCACGAAGAAGAAGCGGAGGAAATACCATTGTGAAGAACACAAAGTAATCTTGGATCCAGGCAAAGAAGCTGACTTGGAAGGTTCCAACATTCACCTAGACCCTTTGGATGGTGAAGATAAAGAAAAAACAAAGATCAATCATGAATAAGTCAAAGTCAAAGTAACAAAGGGAGCAACTTGGAATTTCCACATCATCATGAAGTTACATATCACCATTTCCAAGTCATGGCCTGAACAAATGACATCACAATGTCATATGTGTCAATGTACCTTGTCACATCATTTGTGGATATAATTATGTAATTATGAAAAGGATAATGATAAAATGAAATGTGTTGAAGTCCAAGAGTCATATGTGGAATATGAAAGTCACATATGGAAAAAAGAGTCATATGAAAATTCCAAACGTCATATAGAAGTTCAAAGGTCACATTAGAAGTCCAAGAGTCATGAGGGAAGTTCAAGAGTCATAGGGATATGAAAGGTCATTCCTCTTGTTATAAATACACCCTCATAACTCAAGAAAAGGGATTTTAGAGGCTTAAGCTTTAGAGAGTTATCCTTGGCTTCTCTATATGGACATAGGAGAGAAGATAATTCCTTGGAGAAGAAAAGAGTGATTGAATGTTCCACTATTGGAGCTAGTGTCTCACCATTGTAACTATGTATTTGGATCTTTCACTCAATAATCAGAAGCTCGCTGAGCCAACAAATTTTCATGAACTTATCATGAATGTTATAATATTGTTCTTTAAATTTTGCGGTATATGTTATGTTCATATGTACTAAAGAAATTGAACTAGTTCATTGGATTTGGTACTTATCTTGTTGAACGTGTGTCCTATTTACTTTATTGATTGTTGTGTCTATGTGAACTACTTCGTTAGATAACTAATGAATATTTCCTTTTTCTCGTGTTCCTCTCCTAGGATAGTACTATTACTTTCCTTCTATAGACTCACTTTTACATTCCTCTCGTGAAAGCCTCCTTTTACACATTGGAATTGGTGTTTCACAGTGTCAACTTGCTGATTTCAAAGGATATGTGTCTAATATCTTATGTTATTCATTGCAGCGAAGGAAAACCTTAAACTTATGGTCTAAAGGCTGATACTCTAGATGGGGCTCCTACTCCAAATAGTGTGAGGTCTAATTGGGACTTCACATTGGGGAGACCCCCCTTGGTTGATGGATTTCCAACACATCAAAAATTGGTGCTAGAAGGAGGGCATGAATGACAATCTGTGTTTGTTGAGTCAATTTTGAACCTCTTATCATTAATGGTTCATCCCCAAATCATACTACAAAGGTGTTTTTCCAATAGATCCAATGGTAAAATTTTCATCCCTGATGAACCCCTTTATAACTTATCTCAATTAAAGTTTGATGGTGAGGGTGAAATATCCATAGCCGAGCATATATTTAATTTTTTCTAATTTTTTCAATAATATGAAATCGATTGTGAAGATGTTTCTTGTTTGCTTTTCTTCCTAACCCTTGAAGGTCAAGTTAACCAATGGTGTCATGCCTTAACACCCACTTCCATTCATTCATTTGACTAATTCCTCAAGGAGCTTCATGGGGCCTTTGATAGTTATGATTACCATGATGTTTTTAAAAGGATTAATCAACTAAGAATGAAGCTTGATGAATCAATTAGGAAATTTTCTAATAGATTTATTCACCTGCATTATGAGTTTCCTGAAGAAGATACATATTGGTATTTATTTAAAGAATTTTTTTAGTGCTTGGTTTAAATCTGCTTGAAAATGTCTGAATCTGAATCCTTGGTTAATAATGCTTCTGCAACTTTCATTAATCATGAAACGTCTCTAGTTTCAAAGGAGGAACCTACCACTCATTTTATTCCTTCTCCTCCTCATTTCAATGTTGGCATTGGGAAATCTATAAATCAGATTTCTGATCCATTCATCAAAGATATCATTCAAGAAAAAATGAATGTAAGGTGAAGACCAATCCCTTGAATTTTCAAGATGATACTAACACTCATAAATTCAATATAGAATCTGATTTAATTGAAAGTATGAAATATTCAAGGGATACTTATCCTCCTCTATCATCCCATTCTCATGGCACCTTTCCCCTTGGTCAAATTTATTAATCTCTTTCAATCTCTTCTATTAATATAAATAGTGATCAGGTGCAAGGTGGTCACATTTCATAGGTCTAGGAGCAGAAAAGTGATTCAGACTCTTTCAATATTTCTTCTCTTTTTAGAATTCCTATGCGTCAAGATAATGTTCTTTCATTCTTGGCTGATTTAGAACCTACTAATCTCGGTGATCAATCAAATGAAATCAATTTTCCTAATCAATCTAAAGTCTTAAGAAAACATCATTATGATGATGATGATTCCATTGATGTAAATGGTGATGAATTCCCAAGTGCACCAATTGATCTTTTAGTTTCTAAAGAAGATGTTAAGTTTAAATATTTATATCTTGAATCTAATTTGGTTAAGGAATATTTTCTTATGGAAATTTCCTCTCCATCTCACTATCCCTTTTGCTCTACTATTTGGAATGCATTAACCTATGAATAAGATACTCCATGCTCCTTGAGTTCATCATCTAATGCGTTGAATTTTGAATTGACACAAGGTAGTGAGGTTATCCATGATGAAAAAGAAAGCAATAAACTCACCAAGTATCCATTCCATTCCTTAGCCTTTTCAGTCTTGCATGAGGAAAATTCTTCAATTCAGGTTACTCATGAGATTTTTCCAGTCTATCCATCCTTAGATGTTCAATTAGAAGAATCTTATGACTTGGGTATTTTATTTGTTGAAGATGAAAAATATGATCCAATCGGTGATGTAGATGGATACCATCTAGATAGTACTGATCTTGTTGCAATTACCAGTACTAGGTGTCCACACACCATGCATGACCTGATCCACTTTTTATAATGCAATTCTACAATCCTTGAAAGATATGGGACTTGTAAGGAATTTGAGGCACTTCAACTTCTGTTGATGGTTATGTCAGGTTCTTGCAATCCTGGCAAGATCCTTGAACAAAGTTAGATATGGGTTTTCTCGTTGAATTCTTTTGTTTGCATGGTTTCACTGAAAGGAAATTCCTTGTTGGAAGATTTTAAGTATTTTCGATATAGCCCTTTTAACTTTCAAGATTCAATTTCTGATCGGATTGAGGATTTTGTTTCAATTGTTTCATCTTCATGCAAATATATTGTATCAAACTTGGGTTTGGAGTGTATACATTTCAAGGATGCACAAAGCTATGAAGCTAATCATTTTAAAGATTAGAATTAGCCAAAGGATTCATACCTGTCAAATTCTTCTGAAAATAATCATCTCCTAGTTTTTCTTGTGAATGGTATAATACTAATCATTTTATTCATGGCATTATATACCCTCTTGAGTGTTAGTGAATGCTTGAGTTATCTGGTGAGTCAAATTCCTCTATGTAATATACATTAATACCCATTGTATCTTGATTGGTTTCATGTATTTTCTATACTAACATTCATTTTTAATTCTTTCGATGATTATAACCAGTTACAAGGAAATGGTTTGTCACATTCAACATATGAAGAATATGATTCTATTATTCAAAGAATTTGTAAAGTTGTTCAAACTGATCTATCTTTGTTTTCTACTGACTGGGAATATTATGCCTTAATTAGTCAGTCTAATCATAATGCTGGTTCTAGTAATTGTCATTCAACTAATCATTTTCCCATCAGTATATTGGATGGTAGTTTTTTTGCATCGACTGATCTGTATGGTTTATCATCTTACTATTTAGATACTTGTCAAGTAGTTAAGGCACATAAGCCTTTGTTGATGGTTATGTTAGGTCCTCATTATCTTGACAAGCCTTTTGAATGTGATTAGATTCATTTTCCCTTACAATATTATCATCTCGATTCCATGCCATTAATTAAAAATTCATTCCCTCAAGGATTTCAAGGTTTTCAAGAGGATTGTTTTGAATTTCATGACTCAATCTATGATTTCTTGGAAACATATTACTTAGCAAGCCCATTTTCTTATAAATGGTTTCGATCTTTCTTGATGTTTGCTAAGTAAGATAACAAAAATGAAGGCACATTTACAAGAAGCCCTCCAAGTTTTTTTTATTATGGTTTTAACTGAAAAGGTAAGGTTTCAAGTTGGTTAGATTTAGTTACTATGACACATATTTCTACATCTAGCAAAGACCTTCTATATTTTGTGCAAGATATTCAAGTTCTTATATTTCTTTTTCAGATTATTTATATGGATTTTAATCACTCGTATATTTGTAGTTGCCAGTCAGGAACAACTACAGTGGCTACACTAGAAATTCCATTACACTTGACCTTCACCTTCTAACTAGTTAGGTTAGGAGTGGGTCAAGTTGTATTTTAGTTTCATTTATACACTCTTCCTACACTTGCTCTCCTTTAGTTTTTCCTTTGTTTTCTTACTCCTATCTCACATGTTGCTTTCTCTAGTTTGGTTTCATATTGAATTTTTTCTTTTGACACATTTTCCTTGTTGTGGCTTGTCTTTTCTTTTATGTTTTTCTTAATAGGACCCTGCATGACATATTCTCTTGTTTGGCTCAAAAGACAATGTGGAAAACTTGAAAAGCAAAATTGTGATGATGAACAACACTTGGCTAACCTGTCATCCTCTTCTTTGTCTTGGTTATATATTTTTAAAGTCAATGATGTTTGGATGAAAAATAAAATTCGGTCTAGACGAAAAGCCTTTGACCAAACTACAAAGCTCATATCTTTATTTGGATCTTCTTTATTGACTCAACCTTGTATTGAATGGAGTTTTGACATGTCGAATCAACCAAGTAGAGAATGTAGGAATTTACAGGGTAAGTTCCTCAGAAAGAACACCAAAGGTCACCCCTCACAAATAGATCACAGATCAATACACCAGTATTTTTGACGTGGTTAAAACCATCAAAGAGGGAAACAGTCCACAGCCTGAGCCAACGCGACCACTTTAGGCAATTTATTAATAAAAGAATGAAAATTTACATAAGCTTCTCTCGTGAACAGTTAACCTACAAATGACCCTCCATGCTCTTTAAATAGAGATCATGGACCAATCGAGTGTTAAGCCACGGATCAAGTGTCGGTAATACCGAGGAGAGAATGAACCGTCGGATCACTACATATCGTGAATGTCGGATTGTAAGTTACAAAATGTACAACGGTAAAGAAACACACTTTACCTAACTCTATACCTAACTCTATACTAGACCAAGTTGAACTTAACTATTTCCTATGTGTCGGAATATCCTAACATCCCCCCTTAAGAACAACTTGGGATAGGATTGAAGGATTTACAAATATGACACAATAGGAGAAGGAAGGAGGCACTAGAGCCTATCCCCCCTTAGTGACAACTTCCTGAACTCCAACCATAAATCGAAGTTTAGTAAACTTCGCCTCTGTGAGAGCCTTTGTAATGATGTCTGCAACTTGATCATCTGTTGAACAATATTGCACTTCAAGAACATGGTCATGAATGAGCTTTCTGATGAAGTGCATGTGAAGTTCAATGTGTTTGCTGCGCTGATGCTGAACTGGATCTTTGCAAAGCTGAATGGCACATTGATTATCACACCAAAGTGTAGTCGGATGCTGCTGCTCAAAGCCAAATTCTGATAGGATCTGACGAAGCCACAAGGCTTCCTTACTAGCTTCCACGGCACCACGATACTCTGCTTCTGCTGACGAAAGAGAAATGGCAGCCTGTTTCTTACAAGCCCATGTAATATGTCCTGAACCAAGAGTGAAGACATAACCGGCAGTAGACTTCCGATCATCAGGGTCACCAGCCCAATCAGAATCAGTGAAACCAACTAATAGAGGAGCTGCTTTGGCACTGTAATGAATCCCAAACTGTACTGTAACTCGAACATAACGAAGTATTCTTTTAGCTGCTTTCCAATGACTTTCACGGGGGTTTTGCATAAAACGAGCAACAAGGCCAACAACAAAGGAAAGGTCAGGACGAGTATGGGTTAACTATAAGAGTTTTCCTACAAGTTGACGGTATAACGTAGCATCAACTTCAGGAGAAGTACAAGAGACTGAAAGTTTGACTCCAGACTGAAAGGGAGAAGGGGCTGGCTTACATTCTTCCATGTGAAAATGACGAAGAAGATCACAAGCATACTTGGACTAGGAAAGGGAAATACCCTCCTTGGATTGCAAGACTTGAAGACCAAGAAAATAATGTAAATGTCCTAAGTCTGTCATTTCAAACTTCTTTTAAGGCTGGACTTCACATGGTTAATAAGGTTGGGATCACTACCAGTGAGGATAAGATCATCAACATAAAGAACAAGAATGATAAGAGACTTGCCCTCTTTCTTGGTGTAGACAGTATTGTCAGAATGACACCTAGAAAAGCCAGATTCTTAAAGAAAGCTATCCATTTTGGCATACCAAGCCCGAGGAGCTTGCTTGAGACCATAAAGGGATTTCTTAAGCCGACATACAAGACTGGAGTCTGTTTGTATAAACCCAATAGGTTGTTCCATATAGATTTCTTCATGCAAGTCCCCATGCAAGAAGGCGGATTTAACATCCATCTGATGGACTTCCCATTTGAAAGAGGTAGCAAGGGAAAGAACAAGGCGGACAGAGTTCATTTTGGCAACAGGGGAGAAGGTTTCAGTATAGTCAATGCCTTCAACTTGTGAAAAACCCTTAGCAACAAGACGAGCTTTATGTTTATCAACTTTCCCATCTGGTCCATACTTGGTTCTGTAAACCCATTTGCATCTAACAAGTTTTCGTCCCTTTGGTAGAGGAACAAGATCTCATGTATCGTTTGCCAATAATGAACAATATTCGTCATTCATAGCTGCATCCCAATCTGGATGGCCTGAAGCTTCTGCAAAGGTGTCAGGATCATAATTTGCTGAGACTTGAGCCAGTAAAGAAGAGGCTCTTTTGAACTGAGAACGTGTACGATGCTGATCTGTAGGATCACCGACAAGATCACTTGCTGCATTTCGAGTAGCACGGACCCATTTTGGAAGTGAAGGAGCTGAAGGAGGATCCTGAGAAGGTGGGGGAGGATTGTCATCCTCACTTTCATCATCTGAAGAAGAAATATGTTCAAAAGTAGAAGAGATAGAGAGAGGTGGCACATTCGCCGAACTAGGCTCATAGGCCGATATATTTTCATCAAACTTTACATCTCTTCTAATGAAACATTTTTGGACTTAAATGGAATAAGTCTATATCCTTTGAAATCTTTAGAATATCAAACAAAAATACATTTTTCACTCTTAGGTTCTAAAGCTTTATGTTTTTCATCTGGAATATGGGCCCATGCTTCACTTTCAAAAACACGAAAGTGACTTACATCTAGTTTAATTGAGCTCCAATGCTTCTTCTGGAGTGATATACTTTAGAACCTTAGTAGGAGTGCGATTTATTATATAATTTCACAGTTAATTGCTTCTGCCCAATAATTAAGACTAAGTCCTTTAGATTGAAGCATACAATTAGCCATTTCCTTTAAGGTGCGATTCTTCCTTTCAGCTACACCATTTTGTTTTGGAGTATATGGAACAATATGTCAAGTAATCCCAATAGTGAAATCACACCCTAGTAAGTCAAGCACTGCACAATAATTGTCGATAGTCATTGCACAGATGCCAAGAAAAATGACTGTGCAGTCATCTATGGATGGTGACTACACAATCCTAAGAGATAGTGCTTGTGTAGTCCTTGAGGAAAACAATTGTGCAATTCATGGAGATAGAAAATACACAGTCCTTATTGACAATCAATTCACATTATCAAGATTGAAAATTCCCTCACTATTGGTTTCAATTGTATCATCTCTCGAGTGAGTTTTCTCAATTGTATCTTTTGTGCACTTTGGTTTTCATTAGTTTCGCTTTCATTTTTGTGACTATTTTTTTTTTATTTCTTTCACTACCACCAGTAACACTTTTGTGTTTGCTTAACTATATCATGTGTCACTTCCACTTTCTTTAGATTTTGCAAGTGTCATTTTCATGTTTTTATACTTCCATAGATGTCACTTTTGATGATTTTTACTCTTTCATGTTTCTCATATTAGTGCACCACTAGAGGCCACTCTAGCAAATTCATATGTAGTAGTTGATCACATATATGATAAGAATATGGGTTGGACATTTTCCCACAACTTATCAGACTGATTGATTGCATTCGATACTCTTGTCGTTAGTTGTATTCTAAGTGTCAGAATTTGATGTTTCAACTGTCACACTTAGAAATAAGTGTCACTTTGCTGTCGTTTTAAGGTATGCATGTGAATTTTTAATTCTATGAAATTTTTTGATGTTATTAGAATGTGAGATAACCATTTCATGACTTGATTGCATGCCTTGTTCTCTCTTGCCTAATTGATTCCACACTTAGCCATTTTAGAGATTTCACAGTGTTTGCAACTTGCTAGATATTCAAACGACCTCCCTCCCTCTTGGAACTGTGCATTGCACATTCCTAGGCCACAATGAAGCCCCTCTATCTCTTAAACCTACACATTGTGCAGTCCTAGAAGAAAATGTCCTTCCTCCATCTATACACTGAGAAGCCTTGGAACTTAAGTCATTAATTCAACTATGAGCTTGTCAACTACGTATTTCTTGTCCTCTCATTCCCTGAATTTCACATTGCACAATTTAGGCCTCCCTATGACTCTAAATTTCCAAACTGTGTAGTTGCCTAAGCCTTTACCTTAGGAACTACACATTATGCATTTCTAGTGAGCAACCCTGCCTCCTTATCTCTCTAGGTTCCCAACTGTATAGTTCTCTTCACCAGCTGAGCCTCCTACTATGCATTGTATAGTTCCAGCGAGAAAAGGGTCACTGCTATCACTGAGCTCCTCAATTGCACAATTTCCTGAGCTTGTCCCCAATCATTGAAAATTGCATAGTTACAATGACTAGTCCTACTAAATTAGATCCCTCACTGTGAAACTCTTTGTACTAACTTGATCCTTATTGTGAATTGTGCAATTCTAGTTAATAATGAGGCCTTCCTCAGTCAATGTGATGCTCAACTATGCAATTCTTGTCTCCTTCTTGGGCACTCCTCACTATAGATCATCAGTCAACAAGCTTAATACCTTATCTCCTGGACCCCCATCATTGTGCAAGAAGAGTCAAGCCCTCTTGTATTATGAATTACACAGTTCTAGTCAGTAATATGGCTTCCTTGAGTTCCGACATCCCTCATTTGTGCAATTATCAACCTTTTGCTCTCAAAACCATTACATGTTTCCTGATCTCAACCAACATACATTACGAGAATTTTGAGGTCTAAAATGGGCCTCCTAAGAAAATGAAATTTATTTGAACCAATAGGATTCAAGATGATGATGTCAACCATGGGGGATGATTCAACATTTTTGGAGTAAAAAAGTGAAAGGATTAAACAGTAATAAAATAATAAAACTATTTTTTTTCAACTCGTATTTTCAACTTATCTTCCTAAGATTTTACTCAAAGTTCGAGTGGGATTACTCGTTGGATGAAAAATTTAATTCCTCATCCATGGAGTACCCATGTTTCATACTTTTCATGGACCATGCTACATGAAAAATGAGAAATACATGAAAAAATGTGATTGCAATAACGTTTTTCATGTATTTCTGATCTTTTGTGTAGCAAGGCCCATCAAAAGTATGCAATATGGGTACTCCTTGGATGAGGAATCAAATTCTACGTCCAACAAGTGTTTCCACTCGATATTCGAGTAAACCCATAGGAAGATAAGTTGAAAAAGAGTTTTTCATTTTTCCCTCTAAAATTTGATGATGTAATGTAATCTTATTTTATCATTTTCACTATTATTTTATAATTTCCTTAGGAGGCCCATTTTAGACCTAAAAATTCCCCTAATGTTCCTTGAGTAAGAAGAGGTAGAATAGATGGTTTCTATATTGGTGTTGGCTTGACATGAGTGGTCTCCATCTGTAGGTATCATCAATACAACACGACTGAGTAATGCATAGGTGAGGCCATCAAGGAGAGGCTACAGGAGATCACTCATGAAGAAGAAGTAGATGAAGTACCATCATGAAGAACACAAAGGAATCTTGGATCAAGACAAAGAAACTGACTTGGAAGGTTCCAAAATTCACCTAGACCCTTTGGAGGGTGAATATAAAGAACAAATAAACATCAAACATGAAGAAGTCAAATTTAAAGAAACAAACGAAGCAGCTTGGCATTGCCACATCATCATGAAGTTTCATATCACCATTGCCAAGTCATGGCTTGTACGAATGACATCACAATGTCATATATGTCAATGTGTCTTGCCACATCATTTGTGGATATAATTATGTAATTATCAAAATGAAAATGATAAAATGTAATGTGTGGAAGTCCAAGAATCACGTGGAATGCGAAAAAGTCAGATATGGACAAAAGAGTCACATGAAAAGTCCAAAAGTCATATAGAAGTTCAAAGGTGACACATTAGAAGTCCAAGAGTCATGAGGTAATCTCAAGAGTCATAGGAATATCAAAAGGTCATTCCTCTTGTTATAGATACACCCTCATAACTCAATGAAAGGGCTTTTGGAGGCTTAAGCTTTAGAGAGCTACCCTTGGCTTCTCTAGCTTGACATAGGAGAGAAGTCACAAGGGAGGTGGACAATCACCTCATTCATTATATGTACACCTTCATAGCTCAAGCAAAGGAATTTTCACCTTGGCTTCTTAAGCTAGGCATAGGAAAAGATTAGGGTTTTGAGAAGTAAGTAGTTGCTTAACCTTCCAATATTGGAACCAATATTTTATCATTGCAATGGTGTATCTAGGAACTTTGACCCAATAATTTGAATCTCTTGGAGCTAACACACTTTCCATGCATATATCATGAATGATTGTGAGATTATTCTTTCATTGTTTGCAGTATATGTTTATGTTAATACATACTAATGAAAATGAACTATTTCATTGGATTTAGTATGCATATTGGTATCATGCGTCTTTTGCTTTCATGATCATTTTTTCTTTGTGAACTATTACACAATATTATTAACACTTCTTTCGGATATATGCGTGCGTCTTTACTAGGATAATACTATTACTTTTATTTTAACGACTCACTTTCTCTTACATTTTGTGAAAGAACCATTATACATTTTACAATTGAATACATCACAAGGATAACATACTTGTTTATCTCTAAAGTACATGTGTTTCTCTTCTGTCATTTATTGCAACAAAGGAAAATATTTAAGATAATGGAAACCGGTCATGCTTTCTTGTTGGGGCTCCTACTCCAAACTGTGTGAGGTCTAATTGGGACTTCATACCGAGGAGAACCCCTTACTTTTAGTGATATCCAAGACCATTAACAACTTTGCACAATAAAAGAATTGACTCTACCTTTGTACTTCACAATAAGGATAAATTGCACTCCCAATCAAAGTTGTATCAATTGTTCTATCATTAATAGAAAAATTGGTAAGCGATTACTAAAATACATGCAATAAAAACAAAGTCCATAATGCATGTAGTTTGAATAAATAATAGTATATGCTTTATTATATTCAATGTGATTTTGTATAGGCATGATACATTCTCTAGTTTTCTGATTTTGACTTGACGTATATGTGACAGAATAAATATGAAAATAGAAGTGTATGAAGGATATCTTCATATCATTTCAATTTTCTATGAGGCATACTAGTTGCGGAAACCTCTGCATATACTTGAATTCATTGAATAAATGTCAAAAATATTATTTTATAATATCGATAGATAAAATTTTATTCATATCAGATTAAATTCTATTGAGAATTTCAATGATAACGTGATTGCGTATCGTTTTGTTGAATATATATTAATAGCATTTCTAAGCGTTAATTAATTCTTCAATGTTAGGTGCAAATTCATTTGCAACATAATCACTATTCACATTTTCTATCTGCATAGTTTGTTCACATCATTATTATTATATATTATTAGTAATATTTTAATATTAAACTATATTCCAAATACCGCTAGTTAATTGATTAGAGGTTGTGTGGAGTGAATACAAAACTTCACACAATGAAATCTCTCTATGCATAATGAAATCTATCTGCTCAAACCTATCTGCATAATGAAATCTCTCCTAAAATCTCTTTGCAAAAAATTATCTGCATAATGAAATATTTCCATGTAAGTTTGAAGAATAGTGATTTTCCCGCGTTACCACAGAATCAACTTCTTCTGCATTAAAGAAAATTCACTCTAGATTTTTCTTAGAACATGTGCAGGAGTGCAAAGCTTTTTTTGAGTATGGAGAGTCAGTGCAAAAAATTTCAAAGCCAACATACAATTTCATACAATCGACTTCTCTACACTTCGAAGACAACATACAATGTCAAACCTCATTTATCAAATTGAATAAGGAATACTGTACTCATTATTTGTGTAGTTCAACATTAGTATTTATAAGATATTTTATTGCATAGTCACTCTAATGATAACAAGTAATGTATAAACTGTTGAAAGCATTTATACTAGAGCATGTGAGAATGGACAAGTGTGTTATATGAAAAACTTTGTCCAGACAGTAATGTTTACGAAGATATGGAAACCTAGAAATCAAACTTAGCATTGGAGAATTAATTAATGCTTAACAGTGATATTAATATATATTCAGCAAATCGATAAATAATTATGTTATCGCTCAAGCACTTAATAATATTTACTCTAATGCATTGTGTAATGATTACTAGTTGTAAACATATCAATAAAATTGTATCCATTGATAATATAAAAGACTCCTTTTGATATTTATTTAGTGAATTCAAGTATACATAGTTCTTTTAAAAGAGAGGCTTTAGCTGGAGATGCTAGTGGTGCTGGTGAAATTTGTTCTACATGTGACCAGTGAGAAAGGTTAGTCATAGATGAAGGATATGTGGAGGAACTACAATTTACAAGTTCGAGATTACGTTGGGGGCCAAGTGATGGTAATGCGAATGGAATTTCATTTGTTTCTTCTATGGTAGATTGAATCTATTTCCAAGGCTTTTTCTTGACTAAATAGTTTGAGACTCATTTCTATTATGTTGTTCCTATGTGAAGGTGCAACATTGATATGGATGGTGCTATTTAGTCTTATCTTTCTAGTGATGTTCAGAGAAGAATGGTTTTTGGCAATTTAATAGTCCTCAAGTATTTTTGGATCCTGAAAGTTTTGTTAAGCTATTATCAATAATATAATCTTCGCTTAAAATGTTATCGGTTGTTTGAGATTTTCCTTTTACATCTCATTTGATCCTTTTATTCAATTGAAAGTAATGCTGATATGCACAAAAAAATAGATAAAAACAAAAACATGTGTTAGCTTCTATTGTCTAATCCATTTAGAATAGTAAACTTTTGCAATTTTATTTCCAAAGTGCAGAGCTTACAATCAAAGCTTTTATTGTGCAAAAAAACTTATAATAGTTTTGGAATGCTAGTCTTTAGCTTAACACAAAATGACGAAAACCATAACAAGTTATACACTGTTACTTAATTCACTTATTTGAGTGAACAAAGTTCATTTAATATTTAGATAATGCAACAAAGGCAATAAGGCATCTATGTCATGAATTGACATCTAAGATCTGAAATCATCCCATCCTTTGCACAGTAAAAGCTGACCGATAGAAAAATAAGTTTACATAGTAAATGTCCTGAATACGCATTGGTTCAGTGAATAAATGCCAAAAAGACTTGTATTTATTAACAAGATATCTTTAGTTAATCAAAATAGAATGTGTTTTATGATATTAATAAAATATTATCTCGATATCAATTTATAAAGCGTGCGAAACATATGAATCATGAAATGTAATCATATGAATTGGACTATCTCGAATTGGAATTTAAGTAAAACATATATGATTTAAAGTAACCAATTTTTCAATAATATTTTCTGATTAAATATCAAGCAAAGAATTACTAACCATATTGATGACGATCACTAGTAAATGAATACCCTTAAATTTGATAGTAGTTAAATGTCTTTTGAGAACTTATATGTCAATTCATAATTTAGATGACTTATCACCTTTGGCGCATTATATGTAGGCCTATTGCCTGTGAAAGCAATTTGTCAATATTCATTTTTTGTAGACCCGTTAGTAAGTTCTAGAAAATCGAATTGCTTTTTTTTGTTTTGAAGCTGTTAAGTGTTTTCAGGTTTTTCCTTATAATTTGTCTATTGTTTTTTGAATTTGTTACTAAGAGAGAAACAAATGGACCAAATAAATAATGGCAGAAGGACATAGTAAAAGGTACATACAGAGAGCCAAGATATATTTGTTAGGTTCCTATACCAATAGGAGTCATAATTTTTGAATGATTGAAATTAAAACTTGTAATATGTACATACCTTTGCTTTCTGCAAATGTTTTCCATATTCAAAAAATCAAAAAATGAAAAGAGGGTATGTCCTAAAAGAAAAATCAAAGGACAAAAAGAATAAGAAAAGGTCCAAAAAAGTGAAAAATATGTACCCCAAAAAACAGAAGACCATGAAAGTGTGCAAGTCAAAATGCCACTACTATTTACTTTTGTGCATAATAATGATTTTGTGTAGCTTGTTGTTCATGCCACAATCCATGGTAATCAAACTATTTAATCTTGATTATTCCATGCTTTAAATTTCATGTTGATATTTAAAGAATAAAATCTGACCAAACTACTTAATCTTGGTAGATGATTAGATAGGTAGAGTAAATAAAAGGAGCTCAACTGTTCAATATGAGCCCTTGGATGTAATAAGGTTAGATTTAGTTAGTTTACTATTTAAAAGAGAAAGAAAAATGTTTGATAAGGGTTTGCTAGCTCAAACGCACCCTAATAAAGAGAAGTAAAAATGGTAGGATGAGTAGATGGGTAAGTAGAAGAAAGGTTGCAGAAGTATGACGGTTGATTAGACAAAAGCATATTTATTATTCTCATCAAAAAAGTTCCAGATATCAATGAACAATCAAGCATGAAAATGGATATCAAAGGCAATTAATTGACTTCCCTCATTCATTTCACCTTTTACTTAACTAATTTCCCACAATAAAGTTGAAAGTACTTAAAAACCCTAAGTTAAAGAGGCTTAGAGCATTTCTCTAACTTTTGGAGGGACCAAACCCTCGGATCAATGACTTATAAGCAATAAGTACTAAAAACCCCTCATAAAAATTCATGCCCCCCTTTCAATTCATTCATCCCACTTCATTTCCCCTCATTTCCCTAATAAAACCCCTTTTCATAGAAAATTTTAGGGGCGAATGTTCGCCCTTTGGCGAAATTAAGGGGTTTTAAATTTTTAGTGGGCGAATATTTTGTATCATAGTACATTTTTACAAATCACCTCAAATAGCCCACCTTTTATTAAAGGAGAGGGTAAAAAAGGTAAATTTAGCCCTTGAAATTAGGAGTTACAACCTTCCATTCGCCCATTTTCAAGAATAGGTTTTATTTAAGTGAATCCATTCGCCCATTTTCAAGAATAGGTTTTATTTAAGTGAATCCTATGGTCCAAATACCATATTTATAAAAGAGGTATGGTAAATTAATAAAAATATAAATAAATGAAAAGTGTGGTAAATAAATAAAACATTTTTTATATTTACTCCATAAGTCACCTTATATACATGCAAGGGTGTAAACAAATAAAAATATAATTAAAGTGGAGATATGGTAAATAAATAAAACATCTTTTATACTTACTCAAAAGGTATGGTAAATCAATAAAAATATAAATAAACTAGACGTATGGTAAATAAATAAAACCTCTTTTTATATTTAGTCCATAACCCTCGTTCTATTATTTATGTAGACGTATGGTAAATAAATAAAACCTCTTTTTATATTTAGTCCATAACCCTCGTTCTATTATTTATGTAGGCTCAAAAAGAGGTTTTATTTAAGTTAATCCTATGGGCCAAATACCATATTTGTAAACGAGGTATGGTAAATTAATAAAAATACAAATAAATGAGAGGTATAGTAAACAAATAAAACATTTTTTTATATTTACTCCATAAGTCACCTTATATTTATGAACACTCAAAAATGCGTTATATTTAGGTAAAACCTATGGGCAAAATAATATGGAACAAATACCAAGGACTAGATTGTTATTAGTACCATGCAAAATAACATTATTAACCCTAATATTTGTATTAATAAAAATAAAAATGGCACATGGTATTCACCCATGGTATTCACCAAAATGGCACATGGTATTGACCCATGGTATTCACCTAGAATGTAGCCTATTTAAATGGGGGAATTAAACTAGCATAGATCCATCTTTACTCTGGATCTACTAACCTCCAAGAGGTATCAAATATCATGATATGTAAACTCGCATAGAGTGAAAAAATATTTGATCCCTCTCTGGATCAAGAGTAAAAATGGATGTTCTAATTTAATGTATGTTAAACATTTTAGCTTGGTTAAAATAAAAATCAAC
>APFE030506249.1:35015-92227 GCA_000404065.3 Pinus taeda
GATAAAATCGCCTTCCATTTTTCCTATATACCATGAAGATTCGCCCATTTATTATACTTATAAATTTAGGGGGTGTTCTTAAAATTTTCCCTGCCCCTTTTTCTAATGTTAAACACTCTTTACCTAGGAAAAGCAATCACCCCCATTTAAAATTCCTTTTTCCAAAAAAAAACCCACCAAAAAACACATTACCCTAAGTTTGATGTTAACATGTGAAAAAGCATTCAAAATCACAAAAAACATTTACTTAGGGTATGGTGCCTCTTTCCACTCATTTTATTGATTACTAATTTTATTTATTAAATCTCGTAAATAAAAACCCTTTTTCCCCGTATATATTTAACTCTCACATATTAAGTAGCCCTATACCCTAGTTTAAAATATAAACTATAATTTCACCCAAACCCCAAAAACCCTCTAACTAATCGATTTGTGATTAATTTAGATAATCCCCTATTTAAACTCGTCGCTGATGACCTCGACACCTTAACCCACTTTAATCCTTCATTAACTCAAAAACTGTTGCACTAAATCACCTGTCGGGCCCTCCACTAGCCTCTGTGTAGCTTCCCCGCCCAATCACCATACAATCGCCTCCCTCCACATCCAACAACCCTTACCCATATTGGGCGGGCCCGACGTTCGAATAATACCCGCCCGATAAAGCTATTTTCTACTGGGCCCTCGATGCTACGTGTCATTCAACGTATTGAAGCGGGTAGCCTCCCCCCAATACCACTGAACGCCCAAGAGTGGTATGATGGAAACCACTTACCACCCACCCGCCACATGACAAATGACCATTGTTCACCTGTACCCGCCAAAATTGACTTTCGCGCATAAAGCTAGAAAGCCCCAAATCATTTGTTTTTATCGTTTTCAACTGTAAACCTCTGTGCATGCACTTGTGTACATCGAAGCTATCAACCTATGTCCAATTGCACCTTAAAGATGCCATAGAGCACCCAGTTCACTTTCTAGCCTACATAGAGCCTTTTCGACTGTTCGCATTTTCTAATCGCCCTTTTCACAGCTAGTTTTCCTTAAATTCCAGGTATTTAATATTCATTGGAAAACTTGTCAATTTGAAAACCAGTTACTGAGTTTTATTAGTTAAAGTAAAAAATTAATCAAAGAAACTCAAGTGACTTAAGCTTACTCTGTACTGAACCACCATTGCTTTAAAGGACTGAAAGTCACCTCCCCCACTCTCAAATACACAAGAACTGACAATGGCTACCCCAATTGCCATGGATGTGAGACCCATCTCTACACCACACTTAGACCTAGACCACCTTCCCCTGGCTGATAGGGATTTTCAGATAAAGGACACCACTGTCCATGAATCCCCACTCAAAGTAAACTACCAATGTAGGGATAGATACTTGAACCAGGCTGATAAAATTGGTCTGTGGGAGTCCAATTTTCCCAAGTACCAGTTCCCAAAGGTCCACATTTTCCCATAAAGTGTCCACTACTATCATGCCAATTATATCCCCAATCAAAGAGTAGTGATGTCCCCTAACCAGACCATACTTTTCACCATCACTGCTGAATCTATCAATGAGATGCTACAAATCCAGCTTGGCCAAAACTTGACTCCCCTCTCCATTGGAGATTTGTTGGACTTATTTACCAAGCTCAGCCCTGCAAGATTGGCCCAAATAATCCAAACCTTCATCCTAGAAGAGAAGTATACCCCCAAAGACCCCCCACCATATGTAGCAGCTTTATTTTCTCCTTGGGGCAGAAGTATTGTAGATATGATATCTAGAGTCCTGGGTTATACCACCAGTGAATATATTGATGATATTATTCTAGCATTCATGTCCATATACACTCCAGGACAACCTCATACTGTTATCTATGATTATGCCAAATTTATAGCTAATAGGATGCATGACCAGTTTCTCAGAATTAGCAATGAGAGAGTTTTCAAATACTCCTCTGTTTTGTACCACCTTTTTCTATATTTCCAGTAAGACAAGTTTCCCTTCACCCTGCAACAGCTTGATACAAAAGGTCAACCCAGATCAGTCATTTTTTTGACTCCATTGGTCCACAAATCTCACTCCCCATATTCATATGCTGACTTTATTGACCTATTTGTGCATCCAATTGTGACAATGTTGATAGGAAGCCCTCCTCCAAGAATTAGTTTAGACATAAAAAGGGTCTTGCAATTATCAAAATAGTCCAAGGTAGGTGATTGGTACTTGTACCAAAACCATACCGAGATCAGAATCTATGGTTGCATGTTGGCACCATACAAACTCCCCAAATTCCTCCCAATGAGGTTATTTTCTTCAGAGTATTACAGGAAGATTATTAGTGCAGATGAAACAAATTTTGTTAGTGCCAATAAGAAGGCCAACTTCGAAATCGAAGACCAATTAGGCCCCTTCATATGTAACACAAGGGAAGCAGACCATGAAGCAGATTTAATATTGCAAAGCATGAAATTCCAAAAAATCTTTACCTGGAGATATGACCCTTTGGAATTCATAACCAAGAAGAGACAAAAGGTCAAGCTAGGACCTTTCATTCATCACCCTATTCCTGATATTGAAGCCTTTTTGCAAACCAATTAGAATGGGTAGAAGGGACCTTAATAGATTAGGATAACACCAAAGTATACATTGAGAATGCACTCATTGAACTAGAGAAATATCTTGATGAGGGTTCTTTCCTGCAGGTACTAGAAGAATCACACGTACCAGAAGAATGACAAGTGCCAGAGGGATCAGAACTACCAGACCTGTCAGAGGTACTAGATAAAACAGACATACCAGAGAAATCAGATAAACCAAAAACCACCATGAGTACCCCTCCAGTTCTACAGAGTCCTCTAAATGAGGAGAAAAGCCTGAAGAGAAATAGGGAAGGGGCAACTACTTCAAAAAGAGCAACATCACAAGCCCATTCAGAGACAAGCTAGGCTAAGAGACAAAGAGTAAATCCTGTCTCTGATCAGGAATATATAGAGGAGACAACTCAGGTTACAAGCACAGAAAGATATGGGAGTAGGCTTGCCACTCCATCTAGAGGCACTCTAGAACCTTCCACATCACACACTCAGATGTTGGAAAGGAAACAAAGTGTTGAGGTATCCTCTTTCAGAATGCCAGCAGATAAAGACCAAGATATCAAGGAGAGATAGAAAGAAATAAGGCTAGAAATGAGAGGTTGAAAGCCCAAACCTATGCACAGTATCTGAATATGACCCCTACCAATCAAACAAGGCTTATGTCAGCCTTTGATGTTAAAGAGGGGAAAATGTAGATGACTTTCATGAAGCCAACCACTCAACAACCAAGAACAACATCAGATTTTAAGAAAGTAGATTTTGAAGTATTGGCAAGGGATATTCATCCCATTGACCAGATTGAGCTACATAAGAAAATAGGTGAGATGATTTATTCTACATTGACAGGGAAAGCCATAGCAGCCCACCAATTCCAAAACTATTTAAACAATATGTCAGCTCAGTTTCAATTGGAGAAGGCCTCCTCACAGGCCAAAGATACAAGAATCAAGTCCTTAGAGGACTTAGTGATAGAATTGGGACATGATCCGAAGGATGTAAAAGAAAAAAAGTAGCTAATTAAAAAGAAGAATGATGACATTGCTGCACTGAAGAAGCATCTCAAAATTCCCCAGCTGCATCACCCTGAAACAACGGAAGTCCTAGAAGCACAACAAGGACATGAAGAGCTTATGCACCTAGTCCTAAAGCTAAATGATCAGCTTAAAGAAACAAAGAAGGAGTTGGACACTTTGATTCAGTCCAAAAAAATGACCTGGCAACAACTCCTAGAACTATCATTCCCACAGTATCAACAATAGTTCCTTCCACAATGGAAGCATCATTGGCACCTACAACTCCACTTGCCACAACACTACTATTTACAACTTAGTCCACTACAACAGTAGGTACATCAACTGAGAAAACAAAAGAACTGGAAAAAGCTATGGGGGAGATGTCCATCCAAGCTACGAAGCTCAAAAGATTAAAGGAGAAAGTGGCAAGTTTGGAAACTGATTGCAAACTTGCCCAAATTCAGCAAAGAGAAGAAACACAGAAAGCCCAAACAATGGGTGAGAAAATCAAAGTCCTAGAGAAATATTTGACACTACAAAAGCCACTAGGACAGACTAAAGAGATGTTGTGGGCCAATATCATTGACTCTATCAACGGTATTTGGCCATCAATCCAAGTTATATTTGAGCAAACCGAACTGGTGAAGGTAGCCACTAAAGCCATCTAGAAAGTAAGGGAAGAATTAGGAGATAACCCTGAGGATGCAAATCGACTCATCCACCTCCTGAACAGTAAGAACAGATATGAGCTCCATGAGATTGGCATAGAGGATAGGAATGAAGCCATCCTAGAGATTAAAAAGGTTCTTTCCAAAAGAAACCTCATGCTCAACTTAGAAGAAAATTCCCATAACATGCAGGTAGCCATTGACAGGTTTATGGCTAAATTTCAAATTTTGAGGGACAAAGGCCATCCCAGTCCTATGGTCATCAATGAAAAAATCATGACCCAATTGGACTATAGTGATAGAATCAGGAGGTTGGCCAAGGAACAAGCTAGCTCTTCGGCTATTAAAGCTTTGCCTACAGGCAAAGTATTATATGATACATTGGAGAACCTATTTTTCATAGAGCATGAAGTGAAACATTTGTTTCTCACCAAACCAAATTTTGCAAAATACACAGAAGTAGATGAAATCTACAGAAGGATGGTAAAAATAAAGTTACCTGAGGTAGAATGGTGGGAGAAAATGATAGATTTACTATGATAAATTTACATCATAAAGTTACTACAATAAATCTGAAGGTAGCATGGTGAAACAGGTACAAGACAGATCAATAGGGTCAAAGGGTAACAAAGTCAAAGAGGATTAGTAAAATATCAAAGTAAAGAAGATTCCAGCATAGAAATACCACAACTATTAGCTAGCTTAAAGGGCTCCAACTCAAAATAAATAGCCAGCAACACCATAATAAAAGGGACATCATGAAGCAATTTAACATCTATCTCTATCTTCATGCAAGAAGATATTCTTATTCCCTATATTAAGTCTCAAGTTGTTTTCAAATATTTTGTGAATATTTTTGTATAAATACTTCACATTTCGAAGTATGTAGGGTGGATTCCAAGACATTTCTATAGACTTTTTCTCTCAAATCAAAGTTCTATTGTATCAATGACTAGATTGGCTTGCTGGATCAAGGAATAAAGATCAGATATTTTTTAGGATTCTTGTGTAAAGCGAAATAAAAATAATTATTCTTCCATGTTCAATGTTGTTTTTCCTTATGTTTTTTCCATAATATTTTATTAAATTTATAAAATCTAAATGTATAACAAGGAATGATATTTTAGAAATTACTTGAATGCACTCTGCCTTGACTGTTTTACATTTTGAATGTTTTCTCCTAAACTATCTTAGCTTAGGGAATTTTTAACTGCTCCTTAGCTTCCGTAGTTTTTCCTCTTGTCTATAGCAAAGGATTCTTAATTTCCCCTTGTTCATGATCACCCTCTTTTCTTCATTCTAATCCTAGTCTAAGGATTCTTAAGTGCCTTTTCACCCTAGTTATAATCAATTCACCCATTAGGCCTAAATATTTGCCTTTTTCTTTGATAGTCTGCCCCTGTGAACATTCCTTTTAATGCTCTGGTCCAGTTATGCTATCCATTTGTTGACTCCATAGCCCAATGGCTTAAAGACCTAACTCTATCCATTTCCTCTGAGAATTCTACCACCCAACCTTCAATTCAAAACCAAAACCCCAATGAACACTAAGAAATAGCCTAAAATCCCATAAAAACAAAGCTAAATTATAAAGAGAAATCCCTCTCTGGACTTAGGTTGGCAAGAGCCTAAGCCTAAAAGATTGGTTTGTGGTTACCACTGATGCTTCCTTCTTTTGATAACTTCTGGGGAAAATTCTAAGTGATAACAATGTTAATTCTTAGCCAAGATATCTTAATGCTTAGTTAAGATATTTTAATGCTAATGGATAAGGTATTGGAACTTCAACAGACGCTTAGGTGATTCGAAGATGAAATACACACTATAATAACATTGTCAGAAGAGCTCTTGCAAAACATGAATAGAGCAATAAAATATCCATTTTGGTAGCATAATCAATAAAAGAGTTAATCTCCAAAAAAATGGTTAATTAGTAAAGAATTTGTTACCAAATTTTTCTATTTTCTCAATCAATTTTGAAATTAACTATACGTTAAAAAATAAAACATATTGAAATATTCTAGAATGATGTATATATGGATGCAGACTATTGTATAATTTATATCATAGTCTTGCTTATTCGATTTTTTTTTTTTTTTTTTTTTTTTTTTTTTTTTTTTTTTTTTTTTTAGCTCTGTATGATAATGATTTATTTAGATATTTGTTGAAATCTTGCATGAAATAGAATTTTTTGTAGAAAGAATAATGAATTTGTCGAAAATGAAAACAAATAAATCCATGATTGTAGACTTCAATAATTAACAATAGTGTCACTATAAAATGATTCATTGATTATCCCACATAATCAAGTTGTAAAATTGTCTCACTAGTTATAAAACTCACAAATTTGATAAAACAATAAAACAATGTAAGAAACAAGACTACAAGAAAGAAAACATGACATATCATAGTATAAAACATAGAACTTGAACAAAATAGTTCATTGAAATAAGTTCTTGTACAATGACTTAAGTATAGTACATTGATTGACAATGTGAAACATATTCCAATTATCCAGTAAAGCAAAAGAGTTGCTTGACTGTAGTCCAATTATTGAACCAGAAACTATAAGGCAATGTTAATATTCTTGACACTGCAAGCATGAGAACTATGCCATTACTATATTTCTCGACAATGTAAACAAACAAAATCGTCATTGTATACATGTAATCATGTTTTGATGGTTTATTGTAAATGTGCCATGTGCCTCAAAATTAGACAACATATCAATCACAAGTGATTTATCCATACAATATTGCTCATAGGAAACTTTTTGTAGTTTAGGTAATACTTTTTTCTAGTTCCACGCCTCTCAAAACACACTGTATTTTAGTCCTACCATTTTCATGTATGATACAATTTAACTGATTGAAATAAATGAATTGAGAGTCTTAGTTACAAGTGGTGCAATAAAGCATAGTTTTATTCATAGTTCCAGCACTTGTAATTGGACTACTGCATTTCCCACATACAGTCTCAAATGGATTCGCATATGCACTAGTCACTGTAAGGTGTCCTTAGAAGTACTATAAAATTGATATAGAAAACAAAGGCTTAGTAACATGAAATAAAATTTCATTTTATCCTTTTTCTTTTCCTATGTCTATATAAATAATATAATAAATTTTACCATACATATTCCACTCGGCGAAGAAAGTAGGTTTCTAAGATTTTTGAATTTCTTTCCTATTTTTAATGGACATATGAACGTCGATTGTGAATTTCGGAAAACTCTTTCTTGTTTTCTAACTATATTTTTGAGCAACATTAGCAGAATGAGAATTTCTTGCAATTGTCTATGCATTAGAGAAACTTTGAGGTAAAAAATGGGCCTCAAAAACAAAAATATACAACAATAATAAAATTTATAAGAACCAATAGGATTATATCTGATGATCCCAGCCATGGGGGATGATTCACTATTTTTGGGATAGAAAATAAAAAGTTAAAAAAAAAAAACTACTTTTTCAACTCGTATTTTCAACTTATCTCCATACGATTTTACTCAAATTTCGAGCGGAAGCACTCGTTGGATTCATAATTTAATTTTTCATCCAATGAATACCTACCCATGTTGCGTACTTTCGATGGACCCTCCTACATGAAAAAGTGAAATAAATGAAAAACCGTGATTGCAATCACATTTTTCATGTATTTCACATTTTTTGTATAGTAGGGTTCATCGAAAGTATGCAACATGGTTACTTCTTATATGCAAAATTAAATTATGCATCCAAGAGATAAGTTGAAAATATGAGTTGAAAAAGTAGTTTTTTCTTTTTTCCTTCCAAACTTGATGAGGTAATCTATTCTTATTTTATTATTTCCACTATTATTTTATAATATTCCTTAGGAGGCCCATTTTAGATCTCAAAATTTCTTTAATGAATTGAAAGACATCCTGAAACAAGTTTATCATGTACTTGAACCTGTTACACATGCAATATTTGTAAAACAATACATGAAAACCATATTCGTTTTGTAACAATGAAACACTCAAAAATATCAAAACTCACTATTGCCCGGTCCTATTCTACATTTCCATGTTTGGTTTCCAATCCATATTGCATTGATGTTTGCATTACTGAAATTTCAATAGCAACAATTATGCCAACTAGAAACAGATCTTCATTATGCGACATGTTTTCAATTGTCATATTTGGAAATGATCAATACTCTGCACAAATAGGATAAATGTTTTCTACACTGCTAAAAGTATTTAGACAAATATTTTTTTTCATAATCACCACTGTCATATTTATGCTTTGGAATAATTTCAAAATATCTAATGGAAACACCAACATTTGCAATAAGTTTTGTCTCATGTTGTTCAATAAACTATGTTCGCACAAGCAATGTTATTGTTATTTCCGCTTTCCTATCTATTAAATATGCATAGAGTATTTCTTTTGTCTTGTTTTGCTTATCCAAAAATGTTCAATATGTAACTAAGATAATGACATGAAAATGTTTCCCAATTATATTGTTACTGATATATTCGATCAACAATGGCATAGACTCGCTTTTTTTTGCCTATTCATGAGCATTCAATTGAAAATAGTTCAAAGAAAAATAAAAAAAAAAAAACAAAAAAGAAATCTGGTATACAATTAACTAAACCTGCACAAAACTACCTATTTTCTTTTGCTTGTTCGTTAGTTTCTTTTCCTTTTGTTTTGTCTATTGCGATATCTATTTCTATAGTATTTCTCATTGCCATCTCTACACCCTTGTCCATCTCTACTGTGACATGATTTGAATTCAATATATTTTGTCTGTTTAGAAATAATACATTAAATCACTATTTAAAAGGACATTATAATTGACACTAAGTAAGAGTTGACTAATGAAAATAAAATCAAATAATGCAAAGTCATTAATTTCTAAATAGATTTTAGTTTCAACAAATACAAATGTTTTATATAAATGTTCAAAGTACTTTTTTCCTTATAATTGTTGTCATGGATATGAATCTCTAAGTGTTATATGTTTCCTTAAAATTGAAAAAGCCTTGTTTTTAGTTATATTACATTAAAAATATAGCAAAAAAATAAACACTGGGCTATATAATGTAAATATAATCAAATGACAATAAATATAAGAGAAACACACCTATTAGCAAAGTTATCGCTGTCTTTAATGATATCTATTCTAGTTGTGTTCATTTCCGTTGCTTTGACAATATGAGTTAGATCAAATATATAGAAATAAGAAAAATAAGAGGTTATAATTTCATAGCACATAACTAATTCAGACATAAGAGGTATATGATAATAACGTATCTTTTGTAAACGTGTTTAACGATATCACATTATCAAGTATTTGAAATTTGTCCCTCATTGCTATAAGAATGTACCATATATTGTATAAATGCTCTAAGTACTCGCATATAGAAGAAATAATGCATTGTTTCCTTGACAAAAATGCTACACATTTTGCACCTTCATTTGAAATGAGCTCGTAGAGATAATCCCTCATGGCATGCAAATACAAGAAAAACACCATACAACCTGAACATGGAATCTATTTGTAACTAGTTCACCCAAAAAGTGATGTAATATGCATTCACAACGTGTGTGCTAAAAAGTTTGCATGATGAACACCTAGTGAATGCTTCTACAGGCAATATAGCCAAAATTAATGGTTACAATTTTCACATTACCTTATAAATATTCAACATACATATTATATAGTCAACGAAGTTTGAAGTGCAGCTAGGCAAAAATGGACTAAAAAGTAATCGATGGTTCACAGAATTTGACCACGAGGCAGGTGCTATAGTCTCTAGTGAGGCTAGGAGTAATAATAATAATAAAATGTTATGCAAAATAGTGAACAACCAACACATTTTGTCCATGAACAAACTATGACAAATAATAAAAAATTATTATTAAATAGATTTGATTTTCTCATAGCCAATGCATCATTGTACAAAGTAAAAAAGACAATTCTTCGAAATTATTATTGTCATAAGTGAAGAAATATGTGAAAGTAGCTTTGAAATATTAATTTAATGTAAAATATGGGAAAATGAACACAAGTATAATAAATACAGTTAGAGACAATGGTACATAATGCATCAATGTACATAGTAAAAAAGATAGTTGAAATTATTATTATCATATACGAAAGTGTCATAAGGGAAGAAATATATGGAAATAGCTATGAAATATTAATTTAATGTGAAATATGGGAAAATGAACACACGTATAACCAATACAATTAGAGACAATTGTACACAATCATAGATTTGCTAAGAGATGTGCTTCTATGAGATTTATTAAAATAAATCTTAAAATAAGAAAATTTGTAAAATTTTTAAATGAAGAAGAGTGCGGAACAAAGTTTGTTATGCATACTTGTTATCCTACGCATATCCCATCCTCCACACATTCTTCATTCCATATAGATTCATATCTCCTGCACACACCCCCTCCTCCATATTTCCTTCATTCCACACATAAAAATCTATAAAATAATAAAAGAGATAAACACAATAGAATATTTGTCTTGCTATTAGTGACATAACACTAGTCATAGAAATGCCCCCATCCACACATGATGAAAGCTCCGCACAAGAAAACCTTCGGAGAATGAAACGTGTTAAAAATGACTGAAGATCATTAGTTCAAAGTAGATGCTGAAAGTTACTGAAAAGATGGTGGTTATTGCTAAATACGTTACATTGTGAAAAATGTTTTAAGATTATATGGAACCTTAATACTGGTTTACCATATCTAGAATTGAGCAAAACTAGAGGCACATGGACAAATCAAAGCTACCAATATTACATTGCTATCTTTTTAATTTGGCCAATTTTTTGATATGTAGAGGAAAGAGAAATGTTGTCAGTGAACTATGCTAGAAATATTGTATGGGTAAAATTGGGAAGAAATATGCAAAAGTAGCTTTGAAATATTAATTTAATGTGAAATATGAGAAAATGAAGATAAGTATAATAGATACAGTTAGAGACAATAATACACAATGATAGTTTTGCTAAGAGGTTCACATCTTTCATTCTGCACAACTAAATCTATAAAATAATAAAAGATAAACACATTAGCAATGGTTGTCTTGTTGTCAATGACAAAGCACTAATAGAAGAAAATCCCTCCACTGCCCCACCCTTTATAGTTTTTCCTATTACATTTCGAATTAAATTTTCTATTCCTATTCAAATTAGATTCACGTCTACAAAGTAAAATCCCCTCTGCACCTAGTTATCTCGCACATACCCCATACTCTGCACAACATTCAGTCCACACAGATTCATAGCACAATGCATCTGCTATTTCACATAACTAAATTTGTAAAAGTCTCAAATGTAAAAGAGTTTTAAATTAATTTCATCTGATTATATTATTATTATCACATTATACAACTCTGTATTTTTTCTATATCTTTCATGTACGCTGTAACATGTAATTTTGTTACAGAAAGAAAGAAGGAAATGTATACAGACATACGAAACATTACGTAACAATGTTTCTATTTCTTGTCCTACAGAACCGTTCTTTTGCACAAAAGAGGCACTTTATTTAATATTGCATAAAATTCTGAGTAAAAGCACCACTGTTCCATTTATGATAAGTGGTAGCAAATGTAAACTTTTCAATAACCTTGCCTCAACTTTTTTTGAATAGTTTTTCATGACTACTACCTAGTTTGAAAGTCTTGCAACGTCATAACTTACCTTGTTTTCACCAAATCTACTATCAGTATTAATTAATTATGCATATGCATATTAATTATGTTTCTAGAAAATTGAAAAGAGTCTTTCTACTCCAGAACTTTCCTCCCGTGCTTCGAATCTATTTTATCCAATTGCTTTGCATATAGAAAAAGCAACTGTGTTAAGGATCTACATAATATTTAAGCCCTCTGTAAAATGTTGCACACCTCCATACAATGTGTAAAATGTTACTTGTTCCACACATCCACACAATAATATAACTAAATTTTATAAGTGAAAATATGACGTTAAAGTTAAAGTTAAATTTGATTTCATCATAGTCAAAGTTTCATTGTGCAACTTTGACTTCCTTACAACTCCGACTTCCCTCTTAGATAACAAAACACCAATATTTTTTGATACATTGTACGAAATGCAAAGGTGCCTATTCATACATAGTCCATATTTATACATTGTATTAAACATAGTTAGTAGTTGAAAGGATACTTCAATTGATATTAGATACTAAGGATACAATGTTGAATCACAATCAACATTTTCTTTGTATGAAGTGCATAAATAGAGTCAAATTTTTCTATCTCCATGCATAGCTCGTATTGCAACCTCTGCACTTTGCACATGTACACCTTTAATAATGTGTCTTGGATACTAAGGCTAATTTTATTTTTGTGAGGTAGAAGTATAAAATGTGAAGGGGCAATGTTCGAAATGCTAATGTGCAGATCCATACATTGTATAGAACATATTTAATAGTAACACATTAAAAGGAGAGTTCATTTGATCTTAGAATAGGGCCCACCTTTTCTCATTCATGGTGAAGAAGGGTAATGAACATTTGCTTTGTGTGGAGTGCGGAAGTGGAGTTGAAAGTTTTATTGTATGAAGTGCTTTTACGCTTTTTCTTATCTCCGAATATAACTTTTGTCGACACCTCTGCACTTTTCACATGTGGCCGCTCAACAATGTTTTATAATCATAAGGAAATATGGAGGTGCAAAAGCCTTCATTATGCGATGGGAAAATCAATATTTTCATTGTGTGGAGTGTGAAGGGACAACAAACTTCCTTCTACAAAGATTTCACTTTGTGGAATGCATATCTCCATTATGGCAGAGTAAAGAGATGTACGAAAATAAATAATGTGTGGCATAATCTTTGTTCATTATCTATGAAATCTCTCCTCCCAATGAAAGATCTCTGCACAAATATCTACCATTAATTAATTGATTAAAGGTTGTGTATTTTGCACAATGAAGATTTCCACATAGTGAAATATTTCCTACAAAACTTTCTGCAATGGTTTTTTGAACAATAATGCTTCATTTTCCGCGAAGTTCTTATTTTGCTTAAGATAAAAATGTTTTATATAAAGCAACTATATACCTGAAAATCAAAATTCATAAAATCAATATATCAATTTAATTTCGAAATATGAAAAAATCCTTCCATTATGCACTGTAGGGAGATACAAGGAAAGCTTAATAAAATCCTTTCCCAGACTACCATAGTTCACACAAATTTAAAATATTAAAACAATCAACATTATTTAGGCTTCATAGCAAGCATACGTACCTAAAAATTAAAAAAGACTTAACTACATTTATATTATGTATTATTGGGATATGTATGTGTGACATAATACATGAGATCAAAGCATAAGTATCTAACATTAAGTAATACAATCATAGTAACAAGAATTGTATCGAGATTCAAATCTCAATCATCATAGCTATGATTAAAATAAATACAATGCAAATAATATACATCTACAATATAAAGTTGTTCTTGACTATTAATTATAAGTGTAATCAATAACTTATGTTGTATTAATGTTTCTGAGTAGTGTCACATAATACAAATGCATACAAGATCTTATGAAAAATATTAAGAACTCTGATTCTCAATGGAAATCACTTATATCAGTAATGAAAACTCTCAATATCTCAACTCATTATCTCGTTCACTATGCTCTTCTGTCATCTTCTCTTTAATTATCTGCTCCTGCATTTTGGAAAAGTAAAGATGTTCATCCCAATGGGGACTGGGATTAGGCTCCCATGAACTGTCATATGGAAAAAGGAAACTACTAAAGAAAGTAAGGAACTACATTGAGAAAATAGACTAGGTGTCATTGATACAATCAACAAATCCCAATAACTAAATACTAGTAAACAAAAAATGAATATGCGAAGATTTAAAGATACTTACAATATGTGAAAGCATATACACTAACCATTTCTCTATCAAATGTCTTCTGAATCCATGACCTATTGAACCAATGTCTTCAACGTAGCTTTAATGAAATCTTTCATTAGATTGATTGTAACATCTAGCTTAACATATTGATTGCATATTTTATTTTTGATCTACATGGCATCTTTTTGTAATTGAGTAGCTAAGAAAAAATTCTCATCATTAATACTAACAAAGCTAACTAGACATTTGCTAATTTATTCTATAGTAAATTCAATTATATCATTAACTGTTTTTCCATTGACTCTTTTAAATTTTCCAATTCAGTTGTTAGTGTATCTTTTTTGATCAATTTATAATTCCATATGATCCATGGACTACCTAGATCTTGAATAATTTGCACCGTCTCTAGAAATGCATCACTTCTTCTATTCTCTATGTTTTCACATTCATATATAATGTTTTCTAGTGCATCGATTCTTTTGGACCATCCATATTTGATTTACCTCATTTAATTAACATTTGGGATTTTTCTGTTTTTTTTGTCTAGATCAGACAACATTTCAAGCCTTTTACTAAAAGTAAGTAAGTCATTGTTAATGATATGCTTGTGTTTGTTAACACTACTTCTCACAAAATAAAAAAATGAGTTTATCTCCTATTCTAAACATAACACCTCATAAGCTTTCCATGCATGTTCAATTATTTTTATTGTTTGGCATACTTTATGACAATATGACATTTGAATGCATTAATGAGTTTCAGAGCTTTATTAGATCCATGAGATGTGCAAGCAGTGGGAATTGAAAATGGCAGTGTTTGTATTGAGAGTGAAATCATTAGTAAAGGACCCACATTAAAGCATTTTATATCTCTACTATTGTTGCTTTTAGTATCAGGTTGTCTTCTTCTTGTTGCTCAATAGACACTGCAAGTGTGTTACCAGTAGATTTATGGAATCTCATGGGGTCATGGGATGCAATTCCAAACATATCAACATTATTTTCTACTTTATCAATAAATTTCTTTATATGCACCTTTAATTTTTCAATTTTCAATGTTTTACTGTCCTTGTTATAGTTTGCATCTTGAAAAATGATAGAGCAATCATCAAAACTAGAAGATTCTTTGGCAATTTGCTCCATTATTTTCTGATTTTCGTCCAAAAAGGTACTGACTCAATCAAGTAGTGAACTAATTTTATTTTCCATGTTCATAGCTTCTTCGTTTCTTCCTAATTTTGGGGGCTTTTGGATTTGGCTAATTTAGTGATGTGCATTTTTTCTGGAATAAGTGTATGACGAGGCTCCTCATCATCCCCATATGCTGATAGCTGATCATGAAACAACTTTGCACTTTCAATATATTTTCTCTTTCTTTGAATCAAATATGAAGCCAAACAAGTTCCAAATGTGCAAGATGAAGATTGCACAAGGTTTCAGCCTCTTTACTTGTACTTTGTTTTGGTGTTAATGCTAGCTTCTTCAACAATTTCTCTAGTACTCATTGCTAGTTTTTAATCTTTGCTTGAAGCACCGTGACTCTCTTTTATTTCATCTACAAGCCTCAACAAGTTCTCATATTTAATAGCACCTAAATGTGTGATAAATAGGCCTTCTAGATCAAAGGATCATTGGGATTTAACTTATTTTAAATTAAAACAATGCAAATACTTCCCAAGCTCTGCAAGGTGGCTTCCATTCTTCAGAGTTACTTGTCCAACAATAAATGGCTAAGAAATATTTTTTTTGTTGTTCAAATATAACTTTCCAAATCGTAGTATTTCTTGCATACTTTGACAAACAAAACATGTCTATAAAAATTCTTGGACGCAATAGTGGTTTACCCCGAAACCCATAAACTTGAATAACTGTATTATTTCTTCTTTCTTTATGTATCCCTTTTCCCCACAAGAAAAATTATACTTCGCCAGATATCCAATGGGGCACTTGTCTAGTTATCATGAAAATAAATTTATTTACAAAAGTGTCTTGGATTAGACGAAAATTTGAAGTAGCTTCCTACCTTCACAATATGGGATATCAAAACTACATTGGTTCTTCATTAAAATTGAAGTTATGTTTATGCGGAAAATCATGAAAGACATGACTCGAGATGAGGACTGTTATCAGATACACCATCATGAAGAACCTATTTCTTTTAAACAAATTAAATAATTGAAAATCCAATTCATTTGAAATAAGATTAGCCTAGTTGAATACACAATTTTTTTTTATATGAATAATATAGCACATAGAGAATGGATCTTGAGATACCATAGTTTGTCTTGGCCCATTATATGGACACAAAACCAATAAAACTCTCTAAATGGTTATAAAAAATGTAATATCTAGATAGGAATTATAAGAAGGAACCTCAAAAGTTTGCGAAATGAACTCTTGAATGATTTTTGAGTCACTTTCCTACGACTCTAAAAAACTATTTTCCTTTGACAATTTTAAGCATATACCCAGATTCGATAGCTTGAATATGAGAGCTTGAATGCCCCCAGAGTCAAAGAAACAGGAGCCTTATTTGCTGGTAGCATAATTGTTCCCATCTTTAGCTCAAAATTAGATGCACACAAATAAATGTTTTTTTTGAAATCAAACACTTTCGGGATGCATGCAACATTCGCTAATCCACTAGACCAAATCTTATCACTATTTTTTTCTTTCATGGACAGATTCACATATCACATATATGCAACTAACCACTAGAATATTTGATTGATAAGCGTAAGTGAGTTAATTATATCAGTGGAAATAGATTCTTTCCTTCCCCTAGTAGCCATTTTCACTTTGTATTTTAAAAATATTTTGTGAGTCAGTAATGTTTTTAGCCCTTTAAGTATAGATTTATCAATATGCTAAATAATCAACACCTATTACTATTTTGCATGTTTAATCTATTTTTTAGGACACTCTCAATAAATAATGATTCGAAATAGAAAAATTGATGTTTACAAGAAATAGTGGAAATAATTTTAAAACAATAGAAATTTCAGCATGATTTTTAGAAAAACCAACACAAATTTTTGGAAAACTAGATTACATTAGAGAGCTTCAAGATTTTTAGTATTGTGGTGATTGTTGATGGTACTGAATCCTTTTTTTCCAAAAAAAAGAAGCAAAAAATTGATTTTAACAGTATCACAGTCAAACTTTTTGGAAAAATTTTCACCATTTTGTGGGAAGAAATTCATTCTCCAGACGAAAGTGTGCTCTCGGTAGAAAACAACAAAACGAATTTCGAAATTATAATGCTAATTTATAATTTAATATTGTTTTTCATTTGCGTTATCTGTTACTATTTTGAATGTGAAATTTGTTTGACGAAACATTTTGAATAAACAACAATTCAAAAATCAGCAAAGTCGATGTTTCTGGGAAGTAGTGGAATTAATTTAGAAACAAATCTCGAAATTCAGAAACCATTTACTCCATGTACGAACCAAATTAGATGTGAATATTTTTTTATAATGACAATTAGCCTATCGACTGTAAATAATCTTTATATGAAATGACTTCATAATTTGGCTCACACCCGCTATGATATTGCTGTCAGTTTATAGGTGGTAGGATTTTTCAATTCATTCATTCACCAAAAGAATATTGAACTGCTAATGTCATTTTTCCAAATATGAAAAATGAGGAAGGCATACTCTGCACAATGAAATTTTTTGTTTTTATTTTTATTTTTTTTTTTTTTTTTTTGTTTTTGTTTTTTGCTTTTTGTTTTTTGTTTTTGTTTTTTTGTTTTTGTTTTTGTTTTTGTTTTTTTTTTGTTTTTGTTTTTAGGTCGTACATAATTCTAGTTTGTAATTTCGTGCCTTTTCATTTGCTGCATCCCCCTTCCGCATTCATTATAATTAAGGAATTGTATTACTGTTAGTTCAATAACAATAATGTTTCTCACACACATTAAAAAACACTTAATTGAATATTTGATAATTAGTATTTAATTCACAAATGTAAGAAGCAAGAATGGGTGCGCGAAAGAAATTTGCCGATGGGAAATTTGTATGCATAACTGTAACATTGCCAATGAAATTTTATGTTACATTACGAATTAAAGTTTTTGTTCCTTGCTTCACACACCCGTTATCCCACACAACACTAATTGTTCACACACATTAAAAATATGCTTATAAAATATACACATAATATTCAAAAATACTCTGGAAAGAAAAAACGTTACAAATTCCGCCATTTGATGAACGTAATCAACAACAAATGGTTATGTATGCATAAAATTATTAAAAATTCAAGAAAAAAAATATCCAATTGAAATAGAGATAATCTTCCTTCGTATAACGAAAAATTTGCATACAATTATGGTTCTTAGTTTACGAGGTGAAAGATTTTCTACATGTATTAAAAAATAACTTAATTTGCATTCATAATAACATTATTAATTATTTTTTGCAATTGATAAAATTTATTATTAAATAATTTTGATTTTGTCACAAAGTTAAATTAATTTAATTTATATTTATGATTCTTATGTTTATAGTTGGTTAATGAAAGCTTTCACTATGCGGAAGTAGCTTTGTGTGTACAATGTAGATTTAATATGAGCTCCACATAAGAAAAACACCACATGAAACATGTTTCTATATCTAGCTCGAGTTATTTAAATCCTTACACATACACGTCTATAACTAAATTATTTACAAAGAATGATTTACCATTGACTATTGCAAAATGAAATATGGAGTTTTTGCAATATTCTTTGAAAAATAGAACCCATATTTTAATGTATTATTATTATTATTATGAGATCTTGATTTCAAGTTGAGAAAAATAATTTATTGTGTTTTAAGTCCCTCATGTTTTTTTACAAAGTGATAAAATATATTATTAAACAAATATGATTTAGTCATAGTCAATGTTCCATTGTGTGGAGCTTTCACTCCGGGCAATAAGCTTACTCTTGACAATGAAAACTTTCATTCTAATCCTCGTACAATGAAAGCTTCGCATAAGAAGCTTCACACATTGTTACACTAATCCCTGCAACTCTCACTTATGTATATGCATTCATAAATAAAGAAAACTGACATGAAATAATCAATCTTTCTGCTTGATAAATCTTCAATAGTAATCAACATAGTTACAACAACTATAATTGTATTTATATTCAAATGTTAATCACCTGTTGTAGCAACTACAATCACCCTAATTTTTTTGCCTATGCTTCGATTTTGGAGCCTCCCTTCTTAACCAAAACAACCCATCTCACACTGATCTAGGTATTCATGCTTCCATTGAGACTTATATTTTCATTTTTTCTTGTGTTCATTCACTCAACTGATTCTTTTAAGTCATAAGTTGATCTCTCAACTTGGTCTCCCAACAATTTTGGGCTTGTCTCTAGAAACTGCACAATCCTTGAGGGAAAACAACCTTGTTGATGGGAATTGTGTAGTCCTAAGTGCCAATGAGCCTTGAGCTAAGAAACTACCTAGTCATGGGAGGCAACCCAACACTAAGCCCAAAAATTGTACAACCTTCACTAAGCACAAAAACTGCGTAGTGCACTAAGCTAGAAAGTTTCCCAGTTCCCAGAATTGTGCAGTATTTCTCGGAAGTGTGCATGGAAAGTTCCCCCCAAAAAGAAAAAAGAAAAAATCATCCCTAAAAAATAGATATCTATTATTAAAATCCTGAAGGAGGCACTTGCACTATTTTTATAAACTTCCACCAAGTGTCGCTTTTTCCTTGATTTTAGGCATGTGCATCATAAACCTTAATTTGTCCAAATATATTTAATTGATTCTTCTAGATCTCATTTGCACACTCAATCTTGGAGATATAGCATTCCCAAGGAGATAAAGTCACCTTTAGTGCGATCGTCATCACTTTTCCGGGTGAGTTTGATTTTGTCGTCTTTTGCTGTTTTTCTGTTGCTTTTTGTTGTTTAGGTTATGCGAGTGCTATTTCATTTGTTTCTCTTCATGATTGATATTCTTTTGACTTGTTTTATCTTGTAGAAGTGTTCTTTTAAGTTTTGTATTGCCTTTCCCAAAGCGTCGCATTAGTTTTCTTGTTTTTGCGCCAATGGTCGCCATTGCGACGACTCTCCTCACTTCATTTTCCTTTTGTCTGGTTAATTGATGCACTTGATTCACATGAATTTACTTTCAATTAGTCAGATATGCACTTAGCTTCATGCTGTCTCTCATATCTGTTCATTTTCCACACTTCCCTTAGGCATATCTACTTTTACCTTGGCAAATTTTCAGTTTACTCAACTGGAACTACGCAATCCTAAGGATCAAGACATAAGTTTGGCCCCTAGAATTGCATCATTCACAATCCAAGATGGGTCCAAATGTGCACTATGTAGTTCTAGGATCCATTTTGTCTTCTTGGCTACTGAGACTATGTAATGTGCAACCTCTCCCAAGCCTCTGGTTAGGCTAAACTGCACATTGTGCAGTTTCAAGCCACAAGCTTCCACCTTGGCTACTAGGACTGTTAGTGCACAATTCCCACATGAAGTCAGTTCCTCTTACCAGAGAAAATTGAACAATTCTCCCCATCAGATGCGTGGTTTGCTACATGATCTTGACATGTAAGTAGATTTTCTTCAGAGTGTCATTTTCTTTCCATGATTACCCTTTCTATCCCATAAGTACAACAATTGTTGAGCACCTCTCCATCAATCATTGTTACCATGGCACCTAAGAGAGATGCTTCAAAGGATACCACTGAGAATAGTATTGGGGAAGCAGTTAAGAAAACATCAATTGATTTTCCAGTGTATGTAGATACTTAGTGGTTTATAGAAAAGGGATCATCATTGACATGGAAGTAGATTAAAGATGCTTTTGAAAAGGAATTTGAGGCAAAATTAGAGGACTGACAAGTTTATCTCAGCATTTGGAAGTCAGGGCTACAAGGTTGCATGTAGGTATATCTCCTTCTCGTGTGAAGATATCATCAACTGGATTATCTCACACATTAATGAGAATACCATGACATTGAGTAGTACTAATGGGCATAAGCTTGCCACCTTCCGGGAAGAATACTTTCAACAAATGTATCACTTTCCTGAGCTAGTAGAGTGCATGGACTTACTCTTTTATTCCACTAATAGCTATTTGAACACAAGAGACATTGCCAAATGTTGGGTGAAATAGCCATCAAAGTTTCAACAGACACCCACCCATGTATACAAGACAAAGTCCCTCAGAAAGGCTTACCAACTCTTGGTTATATTTGGTTGCATAATCCATGGTCAAGAGAGCACGAAAAACTTTCCTGAAGGGTGGGAAGTCTTATTGGACCAAGTGGTAAAATATGGGAGGCTGTTCAACTTGTTAGATATGTGGGCTTGACAATTAAACGCCCATGTAGCACATTCTCAAAATCCTCCCGAGGGTGAGAGAGCAAGGCTCTATATGTCTCCATACTTACTGGATGCAATATGTTCACAACACAGTTCCCTACCTTGAACTAGACATGGACACCATGAGAAACTACCAAGCACATCTATTGCAAGTTTCTTTTAGAATGAATTTATCGAGGAGTAATGGCACGAATAAATGACCACTTCATCATCCCACTTTACAATCTTATGTTTGAACAAGATCCACCTTACATGTCACGGGGAGCAATGGAGGGGATAACATACATCGCATCCTAGGTGGCACCTTCATTAGAGTGTTTTGCGGAGAGAAGCCTTTGCATGTATTACAAAGGTATTCCACTGATAAACTTGTCATGTAAGAAGTATCATACCATCTCGCTACAAGATTTTCAGTAGCACTACATATGAAGAAGAAAGCACCATGGCCCACTCTTCCTTTGCAGATTGGACTATATGAGATAAAACAGTTGAAAGTTGCAGATGCCGAGGAAAAGGAGATAGTGAGATTTGAATTCAACACTTAGGACTTTAATCTATATGATCCCCACAATATTTGCAAGGACCACTATACACGATTTTACTTTCTATGATTCGACGAAGAATTTCATTGGCCAGAGGAGGATACTTGGAGCTACTGCTACAATGCGTCTAGACTCAATGAGTTGATCGGTTTAGTAGGGATTTCACAAGTTTCTCCATAGATAACAACAACTCCAGAAGCAACAACAATAGAAGGAAACAATCCTATGGAGGAAAAGGGAAAGAGGAAGATTGCTGACGGTCCAGAGGGAGAACAAATATGCAAGATGAAAGAATATCCTATTATCATGAAAGAAACTTTGGCAGCATAAGCAGGAGGAATAAAAAGGTAACACATGATGATATATGAAACAATGCCAATATAGGTTGAAGAGCAGGAACAATATCAACCAGTAGCTGAGGAGGAAGGTGAATAGAAGCATAATCGAGAGCTTGCTTAGAAGTTTGGGAAATTTATTGAAGTGACAAACATAGAGATGGATCTAGAGACGTAGAATGAAGATATCAATATGATGTCAAGAGCACCACAGGTCATCCCTCTCTCTCCACCACATCCAGCAACAAAGCCAACCACGAGCAAGCAAGGGGATGTTGTTCTCCTTGATGATGATCCAGTAATGGATGTGTACAATATATCATTCAATGAGTTCAAAGGAGGATTGTACAAGCATGGAGAAATTAGTTTCTGTATGATCACACATCACCTGCATTCATTAGAGAAAGGGTGATAATGTTAGACACCAGGAAGCATCCAAATGCCATTGCCAAGGCCAACTTGGCCTATGCATGAGAAACAAGATGAAATGTCCATATTCTATGGTTGCAAATGAGAAATTGGAGCAGAACTTGTAGGCTGCTAGGCAAGAGGAAAAACAACTTCACACAACAACACAGAATGTAGTTTCTGCACATGTTTACTACGAGGAGATGAGAGAAGAGATACTTACTGAAGTGTCAACACTTGGGAAAATGATACAAAATCTCTTTGAGGGGTTTGCAATCATACATTATAGAGCCTAGATTTACCTCAGGCTGAAAAGGTAAGCTTCTAGGTCCACATCAAACCACGCTCAGCCTCGTAGCTAGCCTTACGAGGACAAGAGAGGGTTCTCTCCAGGTCAATCTCAGCAAAAGATAACCAGATGGGGCTTGAGATGACTAATTTTACAACTAATCTTAGGCTAGGTATGTAGTGCAAGGATTTGATTTGAGTTTTTGGGGGTTTTTGTTGGAAAAAAGGAAAAGGCAAATTTGGGTTCGGGGATGAGGCCTACTTTTTGCAGAGTTCTGATTGGGGCAAGGAAGGCAATAATTTTGATGCTTTAGATTGAATGAATGGATGGATCAGACTGGTGAGGAGCTAAGGAGGGTAAGAAAGTCTCAATATTCCTCCTCAAACAGACGAAAACAAGTAAAATTAAACAAAATTTCAAGGCAGAGCACAACAGTCCAATGGATTCTACCTTAATCACTCATTTGTTTAATTTCAGAAGAAAAGAGAAGGGAAAATGATACACACAGCAGTGAACTTACAATTACATAGAGAAAAACATCATCAAAACACAGAGCCACATGAATCCCAACAAGTGCTGCAAAACCCTGGTCTTTCTTTTGCCAAAAATGCAGAGATAAAATGTACAATGATGTGCCAAGCAAGCCCAAATGTCCAACCCTAAAAATGACTCAGAAAATACATGATATAGACTAGCCCAACCCATTCCCATACCTCTAGGGGTCGAGCTCATCATTCTAGGAGCTGTTTGAACCAATTCTAAACAAGGAATTGAAATCTAGGCAATCAAACAACTTGCCTCTATATGCTAGGAAACTGATTCACTCATTTAATTTTCACTTTTTAGTGACTGAATCCTCTAGAACAAGTAAAAATGTGCCAATATTACATCATGTTCATCAAATTACATCATGGTAGATCAATAGTTACATCAAAAAGTAAACCTAGTCAAAACTAGGTGAATTTCTGAGCTGAAGAGTGAAAATGAGGCCAAATTTCTCTATACGCCGCGCCCTAATTCTCTATGCATCACACCACTTTTGAGCTGTTTTTGAGGAACTTCCCAAAGTCCAAATTGAGCTGATGACAGCTCGTTGGAAAGCCCTACCTATATATTTTCCAACCCAAGTGGAATTTCTAGATTTGGATGTCATTTGCCCCTCCAAAACGTCAATCACCCAACACTGCTTCCTGTGTGTCAAAATAGGGGTAGTGAGGTAATTTTTTGAGTGTTTTTTGACCTTTTGAGGGCTCAAAACCTCCTCAAATTTCTTGGCCATGGAAAAGCAAGCATAAATTTTGATGAGAAATCTAGAAATGCAAAGTTTTTGTGATTTGGATCTCCCTAGCAAAAGCGAGCGCCACGTGGTGCGGTGCATAGGGAGGAAAACCCTGTTTTTTAGTGCAAAAAATTTTCAAAATGCAAAAATTGCTCCAAATTTCTTGCAATTTGGGCTAGAATTTCTCTATCAAGAGATATGATGGGCCAAGGATGCCTCAGCCAATATCTGGAGTCGATCATGCTCTTTTTTCCTTCTTTTCCTTTTTGAAGCCTTCCTTAGTTTTGCCTTTAAATTCCTTATTTGCGCCTTGCAAACCTTGTTCCGCGCCATGTAGTGAAAAGACATGTGTCTCAGTAATGCCTTGTCTCGATCGGCCTTGTCCAGTAGTCTTTCTAAGTGGATGTTGACTCTCTCAAGCTAAGACTCCCGATCAACGTTGATCTTTTTCTCAAGTGAAGTAAACTCCACCCTTCTCCTTTGGGCAGCTTGGCGGTTTTTCTTTATGTTTTTTCCACCTCTATGAGGCCTCTTGGGTGCATGTGCCTCTGTTGGTGAATCAATTTGAGTCTCCTCTTCATAACCATATGAAGAATCAGATGCCATGTCTACTGGTAGATAGACTGTCTTAGAGAAATAGGTGCTGTTGCGTATGACCTCTGCCACCAAGGGAAAATAGTGAAATGAGGGACTGTGGGAGAGGAAACAGTGAAGGATTTGAGGGATTTTTGGGATAGGGTTTAGTTAGGGATATATGGGATGGTTTGGGAGTTTATGTATAGGATTAGGGTTTAGGGTTTTACATTAGGAAACTTGGGAAAGGGAACTTGGGATAGGGGATGAATGAATTTAAGGGGTAGTGGAACTTAGGGAATAATGAAAACAAGGGAAAAATGAGATGAGGGAGTGAATTTGGTGACAAAACAGTGCATTGAAACCCTAGCAGCAAGTTTCTTTGCAAAAGATGAAACAATGATAGTACATGGATTTTGCATATGCACATAAATGTGCTCTCATCAATACATACCCAAAACATGAAATTTCATGAGTACATGGCAAAAATGAGCATCAATATATGCTCCATGTGGCAACAACAATAAAAATGTAATACCCATCAAGTGCAGGGCCTCCATGAGCTATGACATAAGCTCTCGAAATGTAGCAACAACAAATTGAGGTACTAATATCATCTTATGCTAGTACATGGCCACTCAATGCCTCAGCCATCTGCATCCCATCAATGAACATTCTACAGTAAAGTCATAATAACCTAGCATATATCATGCTCCATATGTGCATCATCATCAAAATCAATTGGTAGTAGCAATATTTCATAATAGGGTTTGCTTCCCTTTGAACACTCACCATGCCACAAGCATCATCAAACAAACACCAACATGGGATGAAAAACAATGATGGAGGCTCTACCTACTTGTCACAAGACCGATCCATGCGTTTTTTTGGGAAATTTGAGCGAATCCTGGAAGTTTTTGGGTTCTCTAGCTGTATGCGCCATGCATCCAGCCCAATGCGTTGCGCCTTCCCTATGCACCACACCAGTGTATTTTTGCATTGAGAAATGTAGCCCAATGCGCCGCGCCACCAAACCTTGTTTTTTAGTTCTTTTTGCAGGAGACTTTTGGAGGCCTTCTCGGTGTCCAAATTGCGCATAGGATAGCTTGTTGGAAATTTATTTGAGTCTACTTTCCAACCCAACTAGAATTTTTCAATTTGGAGTTCATTTTCCCTGTAAAAAATCAAATCTCCCAAGACTAGTCAAAATGTGCCAAATGAGGTTGCCTCAAGGCAGAGTGCTGTTGCAGTCAACTTTTGAAGGTGTTCCTCAACTCCAAATTGAGCTCATGATAGCTAATTGGAAATATCTTTGTGCCTAGTTATCATTTTACTCATCAAGAAAGTCATTTGGACAACCAAGCTAGGAGAAAAATTGATTTTCCCAAGGTCACTTTAGAGGTGCATCAATTCTCCTGAGGCAATTGTATTTTTGATATTTCTCTAAAACCATGACACTTGTGTAAAATGTGAAGGAGGTTTTTCTTCCTTTACCTGTTTTGGAAAAAATAATCTCTCAATTTTTCCAAATTCATCTTTCCTTGCTTAGAAGCATCATTTGAGTAAAACCTACCCCAATGTGTGGAACAGGGATTTGTCGAAATGAAGCGAAACGAAGGGGATAAGGGGCTCCTAAATTCTTGAGAAAATTTTTGGAAGTAGGGAGAGATGTTAGGAAGTAGGGGAAAGTGGAAGTTAAAATATTGAGTGAGGGGAAGGGGTGAAAAAAGGCAAAAAACAGGTTTAGCCCATAAAATAGGGTTTGTAGCAAGAAACTAGGGTTTGTGCGAAAATGAGGAATTTGGGGGATCTCAATGATGGGAAGTGTTTAATAAGGTACTTAAGGATAGGGGAAGGTGTATGAACATCAAGATACAGGTTTTGCTGATGATTTGACCATCCAAGAGAAATTTCCTTCAAAAACCTAGGGGAGGGAAACGAACTTTGCCTAGGTGCAACTGAAGCATGAACAAGGTGTAAAATGACCCATTGGAAATTGACATGATGATGAAAACCCTCTAAATGATGGTACACTCAGCTGAATGGTGACACAAACTGACATTTGGACAACTTTGAAAGGAGTGAAATCAAATCCTAGACCTAATGCCTAGTGACCAAATTTTGCTTGAAGACTCACTGAAATGACAAAATTTGACCTTGACACCTTAAAATCACTTTGTAAGAGCATGTTTGATCACTGGAGGAAGGTTGCAAAGACTGACACTAACAATACATAAAGAATTTTTCCATATGCATTTCTTACAATAGTAGAGCAAAGAGTTTTTTAAATCTCTCAAGAACATACAATATGCCATTGCCTATGTACAAGAGTGGAACATGTGATACAAAGGGGAACCGCTTGAATTAGTGAAGAAAATGAAGCCACAGGCAGAGTTGGAGAAGGCGAAGGTTCAAATGTTGATTTAGAAAAATAAGAAGCTCACCTCATTCGTTGGAAGTCTTCAAGCCTCACATATACATTTGTTTAGTAGTTTGGATTTCTTGGTGAGAACTTGCCAAATCCCATCAACCGGTTCCCTCACCAAAACTAAATCCAAGAACCAAGTCTAGCAGGAGATTGAAGAGTACTTGGAGTAGCTGAGAAAAAATACCACTAGGGAAGACTTGAAGCTGAAAATAAAGAACATGAAAATTTCATTTGTTGTCCTATCAAAGTTAGAACCATACTTCTCATGCTTCAAAACAAACTAGACATAGGTTCCAAGACAATGTACCCTTATGCTATGGAAACTAGAGTCCACTTCTAGCGAGACATCGTTACGCAGTTTGGGGACATCATCACACATTATCAATCTTGGCACCAATATGTGACCAAGAAGCCACAAGTGGAGGTTGCTGAGCTAGATTTCTCCCAAAATCAAACATATTATTTATAATTATGTTGTAATGAAATTCCAAGTGCCAATATTGGAATATGAAGATTCATCATGTAATGTAATGTTTCATTTTGTAAAGAAGTTGAAGATTCATGAGGGTAGTCCAAAGGTCACAAAGGGGAGTCGGGGAGTCACCCCTCTTGTTATAAATAGAACCTCATAACTCATGTAATGGGATTTTGGGAGCTAAGATTTTGGCTAGGATTAGGCTTAGAAAGAGCTTGGGAGTATTGTGAAGAGCCTTGGATTCTTTGTAGCATAGAGCGAGTAAACTTATTTGGAGGAGAAACTGTTCTTGACTATAATGTTCCACTATTGGGGCTAGTGGTCATCAATGGTGTATGTATGGATGGAACTTTCACTTATAATAATACAATCAGATCCAACACGCTTTCATGCATATGTTGTGAATATAGTAGGACTATTCATGCTGTATTTACAATGTATGTTATTTAACTTACACTTACACATATAAACTATTTCATTTTCATTTGTATGAATCTTGTTGAATGCATGCTGTTGTGTTAGTACATCACTTTAACTTATGGAATATGCGGCATCTTAGCTTGTGATATCATTCTACTCGTGTGTTCAAGCTGGGTACTATTATAGGGTTCTAAGGGGTGCACCTCCTTTTCCCTTCGTGTCTTAGAACCTTCATGCATCACACTTAACTATTCAGAGGGTCACACACTTTCTCTTACCCAAAGTTATCATACTTCCCTCTACGCATTTCCATAGTCAAGGAATAACATTACCACCCAGTGCTGGGTCTCCTACTCCAAACAATGTGAGGTCTAGTTGGGACTTCATATCGAGGAGATCCTCCAAATGTTGGCAAGTCCAACACCATCAAAATTTCTGGCACTAGAAGGATGGCTAAATGACAAGCTAAGCCCTTGAAGTCTATTTTGAATTTCTACACACATTTAATGAATTCTCACCAGATCATAGCCCCGACATGTTTTTCCAAATGCGCAAATATAAAAGTTTCATCAAGAATTATTAATGACTTGTCCAATCCAAAATTCAATGGTGAGGGTAAAAGTACCTGATTTGAACACACCACACAATTTCTTGATTTCTGCACAAAGCACAACATCCACTATGAGGATTTTGGTTGTAGGTTGTTCATTCTCACATTCAAAGGGTGCGTGTGAGATGGTGTAACACATTTCCTAATGACTCCATTCACTCTTTCGAATAAATTTTCATAGAGTCATGTTGTGCTTTCGATTTCTATGATCTTAAAGGTCTTAATAAGAAAATTTTGAATCTATGAAAAGCACTTGATGAATCTATTTAGGATTTTCACGATCATTTCATTCATTACTTCTTCGAATTTACTAAATATGAAGTTGATTGGTATTTCTTGGTAGACATATTTCTATATATTGTTCACATTTAATAAAATCCATGAGTTAGAATCTTTTGAACCTCTCCCAACATACCGTGAAGTTAGAACTTATAAATCTGCGATGACCAAGGGTGCTGTTCCAAGTGACCCCCAGTCCCCTTCTCATCAAACAACTCTAGTTCCATAGGTCGAGGTGGGAGAAGTTTAGAATTCATCTGTTGATCTACCACCATATTCTATTGCCCCACTCACTCATAATTTTAGCGCATATTTGGACTCTGACTTTGATAGTTGAGATGAAGTGTTATCTCCCCATCCTCTACCCTTTGGTCATTCTGATCCTATGTATTTCGATATGTTTTGTTCCACCATTTCAAATTTCTCTTGTGATGTTCATGAGGATCAAGTTTTGGATGGAGTTGGTCTTGAGCATCCAAGTTGCGATATCATTTTTGATGTGTATGTCTGGGAGTCTAAACAAGAATCTGCGGTGAAGGATGACCTCCTTCCACTCACATCTATTCTGCATTATCCTGAAATTTTCCACAATTCCACCATTCATTTTCAATCTTGTGAAAACATAGTTTTTGATGTTATTACTTTCGATCATTCATAGAACACGTGGAATGTAAGTTTTTCATTTGAATGTAGAGAGGACAAATATTTTTTGAATGATCCTCCAAATTTCTTATCTTATCTTTTTGGGAACATAGAGGGTGAAATTTCTCATTCTCGATTATCCCCTCTTTACGATTTAGCAGATCATGAGGATGCCTCTGTTTGTGATCTTGAAATTTCTAATCATGGTCGTCATGATATTTTCATTGATTCGTTTGATCACAATTCTGATTTTTCCATTGTCGATCTTTCTAAGCCATTGGTCTTTGATGATCCATCTTTTGGTGAATTAGAACCTCCCAAAATGTCAAGGCACTTTAGCCCGAGTTGATGGTTATTTCAAGTTCTCATAGCCTTGAGGCCGGTTCCACTTCTGATCAGAAATGTGTTGAATATTTCCAGGCTCCTCATCACTCAATTGTACATGTTGAAAATCAATCTATATTACAATTTTCACATCCTTCATTTGTATCACACGATCCTATCACTTAGTCATTGGAGGAGTCGTACATAATGAGAACTATTAATAAATGGAAATTTTCTTCTCTCTTCATATTTTCTCATTTTTCAAGTTTGAAATTTTGTGATTGCATGTCTCCGGTTCACAATGTGTTTGGATAGCATGATACATCTACAGAGTACCTTACATGCACTTTTTGTTTTTACTTCTCTACGGGTGCATTCAAACTTTGAACATTTTGGTTTGTATTGGATTATCTTCTTGTTTGTTCGTATCATTTTATATATTTCTTGACATGCACTCCCTCACCTACATAGGCCAACCAATGTGCCAATGGCTGCATTGGATGTATCACTTTACGTAAGTATGGCATATGCTCTGTTTAGGTTAGGAGTAGGAGTAGTTTTTCCTTTCTTGTTTTGATTTGATTTACTTTTCTTCGTTTTGTTTCTTCACTTATTTCCTTTAGTTTTTTTTCTTTTTAGTTGTAGGGTAGCTTCTGCATGAGACCCTATTTGGCTTCTAACCAAGCTAGGTGAAATTCAAGAGGAATTTGTACTACTATCAACACTTGATTATCTGTCTATTCCCTCTCTTATGTGAATCTTTCATTTCTTCTAGTTGATGATACCCTGATGGAAAATACATTCCTTTCAGAGAGAGTCATGGTGAAATCATGATGCTTGAACCCTTAACTAGTATCACCTACTCTAATCGGTCTTCTATTTTCAGTTAATCCTTGTCAACTAAGTCAAGTAGAGTAAGGAGAGGGGGAAAACCTAAAGAAGTATGTCAAAGGTTATATAAATATCCTTCTATGAAGGGAAAAACTCTTCTGCTCTTAATAAGTAGGGATCCCTATTTCACCCCATGAAATAAATAAGTGCCTATGCATGGTTCTTTGGAAAAAAGAAAATGAAAATGAAGAAAATGAAAAAATGAAAAAAAAGGGAAAAAGAAGAGAAAGGATTCTTGTGCAAAGAGGTGAAGCAAGTAACTCCCCCAGGGTACTGTCTAGGATCACTAGCAGCAAAGCGATGTTGTTCTTGAAGTGACCCAATTGAGGTATTGTCTAGGCCTGTTGGCAGCGAAGCAACACCAGAGATGAAAACTAAAACTTTGACAAAATCTTTTACTTGTGCATCTATATACTCCTCATCACCAATTAAAACATCTCAATCTAACCTGGCTTGGTATGTGCACTGCCACTGAAGAGAATGGTAGGGACTATATCGTTAACCCACACTAAGTGAATAAGCTATTGTAATCAAAGAACAGAAAAATAATTCTAGAAGAGTTAGACCTACTTTGCATGAAACAAGATCCATACAGAGAACTGGAGTTCTACCATTGTGTTACCAATGTTGTAGCGATTACAACCACCCTCCAAATTTTTTCATATGCTTCAATTTTGGAGCCTCCCTTCTTAACCTCATCTCGTACTAATCTAGGTATTCATGCTTTCAATGATACTTATCTTTTCATTTTTTCTTGTGTTCATTCACTTAGCTAATTCTTCTAAGTCACAAGCTGATCTCCCAACTTGGTCTCACAACAGTTTTGGGCTTACCTCCAGAAAATGTGCAATCCTTAAGGGAAAACATCCTTTGATGATGGGAATTGTGCAGTCTTGATTGCTAGTGATCCTTAAGCTCAGAAAATGCACAGTGATGGGAGGAAGCCTAGCACTAAGTCAAAAAATTACAGAACCTTCACTAAGTTAAGAAACTATGCAGTGCACTGAGTCAGAAAGTTTCCCAGTTCCCAAAATTATGCAGTCTTTCCTCTTAGTGTGCATGGTAATTTCCCCAAAAAAAGAAGAAAGAAAAAAGAAAAAGAAACCATAAAAAACAGGGATCTATTTTTAGTATCCCAAAGGAGGCACTTGCACTACTTTTAGAAACTTCTGCCAAGTGTCACTTTTTCCTTGATTTTAGGCATGCATGTCATAAACCTTAATTTATCCAAATTTATTTAATATATGCTTCTAGAGCTCACTTTAACACTTGATATTGGAGCTCTAGCATCTTTGAGGAGATAAAGGAACCTTCGTTGTGATCGTCGTTGCTTTTCTAGGTGAGCTTTGCTTTTGTCATCATTTGCCACTTTTTCTGTTGCTTTTATCACTTGGCTTGTGAGAGTGTTGTTTAATTTGTCTCTCTTCATTATTATTGGTGTTTTGACTTGTTTTAACTTGTATAAGTGTTGTTTTAAGTTTTAGATTGCCTTTCCGAAGTGTTGCATTATTTTTCCTATTTTTGCACCAATGGTCGCCGTTGCGATGACTCCCCTCACTTACTTCATTTTACTTCCGTTTGATTTTCACTTGATTCACATGCATTTACTTTCACTTATTCAGATATGCATTGAACTTCACACTATCTCTTAGATCTGCTCATTTTTCACACTTCCCTTGGGAAGATTTGCTTTTACCTTGGTCAGTTTTCACTTTTCCTAGCTGCCACTACGCAATCCTAAGGCTCAAGTCACAAGCATGGCCTTTGGAATTGCATAGTGTGCAATTGAAGCTGGCTCCAACTATGAACTATGTAGTTCTAGGAGCTAGTCTGTCTTCTTGGCCACTGAGACTTTGCAATGCACAGTTTCTCCTAGGACTATGCCCAGGTTGAACTATGCATTACACAGTTTCAAGCCACAAGCTTCTGCCTTAGATGCTGGGACTGTGCAATGCATAATTCCCACATGAAGCCAGTCCCTCTTGCTAAAGAAAATTTCACAATCCTCTCCATCAGATTCTTGGTTTGCTGCTTGAACTTTCCTTGTAAGTATATTTTCTTAAGGCTGACATTTTCTTGCCATGAGTGTCCTTTCTTTCCCACAGGTACAACAGTTGATGAGCACCTCTCCAACAATCATTGTTAGAATGGAACTTAAGAGAGATTCTTCAAAGGAGACCACTAAGATAAGTACTGGGGAAGTAGTTGAGAAAACATTGGTTGATTTTCCAGTGTATGCAAATACTCAGTGGTTTATAGAAAAGGGATCATCATTGACATGGAAGTAGATTAAAGATGTTTTTTCAAAGTACTTTAAGGAAAACTTAGAGGACCGACAAGTTTATCTCAACATCTAATAGTTTGGGCTATACAAGGTTGCACGAAGGTATCTCACCTTCCTGTGTGTAGATGTCATCATTTGGATTATCTCACACATTGATGAGAAGACTATGACATTGAGCAGTGCCATGAGGCAGAAGCTTGCCACCTTTCGGGTAGAAGAATTTCAGCAAATGTATCTCTTTTGCAAGCCAGTAGAGCACATGGAATCACTCTTCTATGCCACCCATAACTATGTGAACACACGAGAGATTGTTAAATGCTGAGTGAAATAGCCATCAAAGTTTTGATAGACACCCACCCATGTGGACAAGACAAAGTCCCTCAGGAAGGCTTACCAACTCTTGGTTATCTTTGCTTGCAAAATTCATGGTCAAGGGATCACATAAACCTTTCTAGAAGGGTGGGTAGTCTTATTGTACCAAGTGTTAAATGATGGGAGGCTGTTCAACTGGTTAGATTTGCTGGCTTGAAAATTGAAGACTCATGTAGCATAGGCTTGGAATCAGCTCGAGGGTTAGCAAACAAGGTTCTATATGTCTACATCCTTACTAGATACAATTTGTGCATAACAATAGTTCCCTAGTATGAAATGGACATGGACACCACGAGAAACTATCGTGTACATCTATTGCAAGTTTCTTTCGGAATTCAGTTATCGTGGAGTAATGGCATAGCCAACTGACAACTTCATCATCCTGCTTTACAAGCTTATCTTTGAACACAATCCACATTGCATGTCACGAGAAGAAATGGATGCAATAACATAAATAACAAATTGGTATGCCTCACTAGGTGGCACCTTCATTAGAGTGTTTGGTGGAGAGAAGCCTCCGCATGTATTTCCAAGGTATGCCATTGATAAACTTGTCATGCAAGAATTATCATACGAGCTTGCTGCAGGGTTTTCAGCAGCGCTGCACAGGAAGAAGAAAGAACCATGAACCACTCTTTCTTTGTAGATTGGATTATAAGAGATAAATAACTTGAAATTTGTGGATGCAGAGGCAAAGGAGATAGTGATATTGAATTTGGCACTCAGGACTTTAATCTTTATGATCCCTGTAGTATTTGCAAGGACCACTATACGAGAGTTTACTTTCTGTGGGTCGACGAGGCATTTCATCAGCTGGAGGTGGATCCTTGGAGGTACTGCTATAATTCCTCTAGAATCAATGATCTGGTCAATTTGGCAAGGACTTCACAGGCTTCTCCATATACAACAACAACTCTAGAAGTAACAATAACAGAAGGCAACAATCTTATGCAAAACAGGAGAAAAAAGAACATTGCTAGAGGGAGAACAAAGCTGCAAAATGAAATCAGATCCTATTACAATGAAAGTAACTTTAGCAGCAGAAGTAGGAGGAAGAACAAAGGCAAGGCATGATTATAGAGGAAACAACGCCAATGTAGGTTGAAGAGCAGGAACAAGATCAACCAGAAGTCGAGGAGGAAGATGAACAAATGCAAGACTGGGAGATTTCTCAGTAGATTAGGAAATTGATTTAAGTGACAGACATGGAGATGGAATAAGAGCCACAAAATTAAGATGTTGATCTAATGCTGAGAGAGCCACATGTCATCCCTCAGTCGCCACCACCTCCAGTAGTAGAGCTAGCCCCGAGCAAGCAAGGGAATGTTGTTATCCTTGATGATGATCCAATAATGGAAGTGTACAATATATCATTTGATGAGTTCCAAAAGAGGATTATACAAGCACGAAGAAAAAAATTTCCGGATGATCACGCATCACCTACATTTATTAGAGAAAGGATGATAGTTTCAGACAATAGGAAGCATCGAAATCCCATTTCCAAAGCCAACTTGGCCTATGTAGGAGTAACAAGATCAAATGTATAGTATTTGGCAGCCAATAATGAGAAATTGGAACATAACTTATAGGATTCTAGGCAAGAGGAAGAACAACTCCGTACAACCACGCAAAATGTAGTTTCCACACAGGGTTACTTGGAGGTGATGAGAGCAACAATACTTGGTGAAGTATCAACACTTGGGGAAACCATGCATAAGCTCTATGAGGGGTTTTCCACTATACATAAAGAATTTACTTGTCCTCATGGCTTATAGCGGTAGAGCAAAGAGTTTGTTAAAAATCTAAAGAAAATACAAGCTACCATTGACTATGTGCAAGAGTGGACAATACGATACAAAGGGGAACAACTTGAATTAGAGAATAAAATGAAGCCACAGGAAGATTTGGAGAAAGCGAAGGTTCAAATGTTAATTCAAAACAACAAGAACATGGAAAATTTTAGGGGCTAATATTCGCCCAGTGGGCTAATTTTCCATTATTTTTCCACAAAAAGATTCACCAATTTCCATTTTTATAAAAGATGATTCGCCCAAATTTTAGAATATAAAATTATTTTACCTTAAAAATCGCCAATGTTATATAGAGACTATATATAAAATGATTATAAATTTGAATAATTTTACAAATATATCAATAAACATTTTATAGTTTTCATATTAGGGATTAGTGAGATTCGCCAATCTTTTAAAGTTCAAGAAAATTTTCCATCCTTAAAATTTTCCCTGAACAAGAAACTTACCTCATTCATTGGTATAATTCAGGCCTTATATGTGTAGTTGTTCAGTAGTTTGGATGTCTTGGTAAGAACACACCAGATCCCATCAGTCAGTTCCCTCACCAAAGCTAAATCCAAGAACCAAGTCTGACAGGAGATTGGAGAGTACTTGGAGAAGCTGAGACATAATGCCACCAGGGATGACTTGGAGCTGAATAGACATAACATGCATAATTTCACTGGTGGTCTTGTCAAAGTTAGAACCATGCTTCTCATGCTTCAGAATGAACTAGACATAGTTTCCATGACAGTGTACTCATATGCCATGGAGGTTAGAGTCTGCTTCACCATTACACAGTTTGGGGACATCATCACACAGTATCAAGATTGACACCAATAAGTGATCAAGAAGCAACAAGCGGAGGTTTTTGAACTAGACTTCTCCTAAAATACAACGTCATAGTGTTGTGTCTTGTTAGGTTGTCAAGTTCTCTCTACCCTATTTTGTCTTATATGGGTACAAGTGTAAAATATAATATTATTTGTAATTATGTTCTAAGTGAAATTCCAAGTGCCAATATTGGAATATGAAGAGTCATATAGTAATGTACTGTGTCATTTTGTAAAGAAGTTGAAGAGTCATGAGGGTAGTCCAAAGGTCACAAAGTCGAGTTGAAGAGTGACCCCCTCTTGTTATAAATAGAACCTCATAACTCATGTAACAAGATTTTCGGAGCCAAGATTTTGGCTAGGCTTAGGCTTAGAAAGAGATTGGGAGTACTGTGAAGAGCCTTGGCTTCTCCATAGCATTGAGCGAGTATACTTATTTGGAGGAGCATGTGTTCTTGAATGTTCCATTGTTGGGGCTCGTGGTTGTCAATGATGTATGTATGTATGAAAATTTCACTTATAATAATAAAATCATAGGCAACACGCTTTCATGCATATGTTGTGAATATAGTAGGACTATTCTTGTTGTATTTTCAATGTATGCTATTTAACTTACACTTATGCTTATGAACTATTGTGTTTGAATTTGTATGAATCTTGTTGAATGCATGTTGTTGTGTTAATTCATCACTTTAACTTGTGGACTATTCCGCATCTTATCTTGTGATGTCATTCTGCTCATGTGTTCCTTTCAAGCTACGTACTATTATAGGATTTTAAGGGGTGCACTTCCTTTTCCCTTGACATGTTGCAAACTTCATGCATCACACTTGACTCTTTGCAGGGTCACACACTTGCTCTTAACCAAATTTATTATACTTACCTCTGCGTGTTTCCATGCAATCAAGGCATAACATTACCACCTACTGCTGGGACTCCTACTCCAAATGATGTGAGGTTTAGTCGGGACTTGATACCGGGGAGATCGCCTAAATGTTGCCAAGTCCAACACCATCAACATCAACATAGCTGTCATTAAAATAAACATTACAAATGTAATAAATATCTGGCAACCAAAAATTTTGACAAACATTTATTTCAATTGTAAACATAACTAGAACAAATTAACCAGTCTTTGTACTTCACGAGCATTGAACGATAACCAACATAGTTACAGTAACAATAATTGTATCTAGATTCAAATGATAATCACTATGGTTATCATTCAAATAAACATTATAAATGGAATAGATATATTTGAACCAAGAATCCTGCTAAATGTTCATTTTCATTGTCATCAATTTCAACGCATTACATAGAATATAAAAACTCAAAAGCATAATCTCATGAACTTATTTTCAATCAATGCTCTTGAAGAACGCTATAGAATCCAGAGTTATACAAATTCACATGCGAAATATTATCCAAGAATTCTTGGTATAACTAGTAAACAATTTCAATATTAGGACAAAGTAAACATAAATCCATTTTAATAATCATGAATTACGGAACATTAGCTAATATATAAAATCTCAAAGAAAACACTAGAAAAAACATGTTCAATTAGTGTTTTTTGCATAACATCCCAAAATTCAGGCTTATATAATATCCCATGAAAAACATTATCTCAGAATTATTTACTTAATTGGCAAACAAAATGAGAAATAGAGAATACAATAATTCTAACTTAAACAAAGATTGATTACAGACTCATGGTCCAAAAATTCGTTTTTGTTGCATAAAACATTTATCAAAATACTAATACTTAAGTTAGAAAATTAGATGCATTTGTACCAATGGGGATTGTGATCTAGATTTATGTAGGAATGAAATAAAATAATTATTTAAACAAAAACATGGAGCTACAATGAAAAATGAACTTCAATTATTTGATAAAAAAATATTGAAAACTATTTACATGCAGAATGGGAATAAACTAGCTTGAGTGATGGTAGCTAATCTCTGAGAAGATATGTGGTGGCTACATGCCTATGAGCTATGTTACAATGAGGCTCATAGGAATTTTTATTATTGGGAAATAAGGGAAAAACCTAAAAATCCAAAAGCCTAACCCTAGGAGATGAAGCGCCAAACATTTGTGGCCCCCCTTGGGGTTAGTTGGTACACCAACTTCCTAGGGTCATAACTTTGGCATATGATCTCCATTTGGTGCATATGATACCTAGTTAGAAAGATCTATCTGATGAATACAAATTTCAACTACAAACCCCTAATGAAAATTATGAGTATGCTCATTAAAAAAAAAAAAAAAGAAAAAAGAAAAAAAGAAAAAAAGAAAAAAAAGAAAAAAAAACATCATTTAGGGCCTCAAAACAACTCCAAAAGTTTATACCTGAAAAACTACTAAAAATAGTAAACTGCGCTACAATTAAGGAAACTGAAAGAAACAGTGTTGTGGGTTCAAGTGGAATAGGTGGGTGGTCACCAATATCCACCTAGTTCAGACTCAGATTGGTGTCCCGTCGGCCATAATATCTAAGAGTCATCCGCAACAAAAAACAAGAAACTGCATTTAGGAATTAAACTATTCCATGATAATGTACTAAAAAAACCTCAATAGCTAAATACTATGAACAAAAAAAATAAGTTCCAAGTTATTACAACACTCAGAATATGGAAAAACATAGCCCGACATTGTTTAGCTATTCGCTATACCTCAGAATCATGATTTCTGCAACAAATTCCTTCGCTTTAGCTTTAATGAATTCTTTCATCAGAGGGACATTATTGTCTTGTTTAACACATTCATTAAATATCACCTCTTCAATTTCTCTAGTTTATTCTTACAATTTCAAAGCCAAGGCAAAGTAATCTTTGTTAACAATAACAAAAGTAATTATCCATTTACTAATTTCCTTTGTAGTAAAATTAGTGATATCATCAAAATCTATTGCGTGTGATTGTTTCAAATTATCCAATTTAGTCATCAACTTGTCTTTCAAAATTAATATAGACTCATATGTAATGCACATACCATTTAAATATCGAACAACCACTACCTCCTTGAGATATGCATGAAATCTTCGATTTTCAATGCCTCCACACTCATAAATAATGTCCTCTAATGTTATGATTTTCTCAGACCATGCAGAATTGATCTGCTTCATCCGATCAATATATGGTAGCCCTTGTTTCTCTTTTTCTAGTTCTTACAATAACTCAAGATTTCAACTAAAAGTTAGTAGGTCATTGTCTACGAATTCCATGTCTCCCTCAAGCTCATTTATGACCAACTCAACATAAGACTTAGTTCTCTACTTTAAAATTTTCATATTGAAAGCTTGTTTCCATGTAGATTCATTAATTCACAATCTTTTAGATAATTATTAATAATATATGACTTCATTACATTAAGAATATTGTTGGGTTTATCAAATCTATGAGACTCACCATGACTAGAAATTGCCAATGGTGGTCCGCGTATTGTTAGTGGAGTATTCAAGAAAGGACCCGGGCTTAGAGTATCTTTTAGCTCTTTTAGTTTTTGCTTCAACTTCACATTTTCTACTTCTCGTCTACTAACAGACTTTGCAAGTGCATCACCACTAACTTGATGTAATTTCATCAGTCTTGGCATTGCAACACCATAAAACTCAACATTCACTTACGTTCAATCAACAACCTTTTTGTTGCAAACCTATACCCTTTCAATCTTAAATATTTTACTACCCTTGTCATAATTTTCATCTTGCAATGTGACAGGACAATCATCGAAAGTAATGACTTCTTCCGTAATTTTCTCCATAATTTTCCAATTTTCTTGCAAACAAGTACTAACCCAATCAGGTAGTATATTGGTATTAACTTCCATGTTCATGGCCTCTTTAATGCTCCCTATTTTAGGAAGACTCTTGGATCTAGCTAATTCAACCATGTTCACTCTTTTTGGAGTTATTCTACGAAGAGGATCTATGTTATCCTCGCCATCTGATAGCCCATCACCAACTAATTTTTTCTTCCAGTATTTTAATTCCTTTTTTGGCTGGTAGATGAAGTCAGGCTAGTACTATGTCTGCAATATTGAGATTGTCCCATAGGATTTGTTCTCCTTTTGTTGTGTCTTCCTCTCGTGTTAATGATCTATTTTTTAGCGATCTCTTCAACACCTACTAGAATTTTTTGATTTTTTGTTGATACATTGTGAGTTTCCTTGCTCTTCTCTCTAGTTCTTGGAAATAAGTTCTCGTACCTAATAGACTCTAGGTGTTCCATGAAACTTTTTTCTCTATCAAATCCTTCAAGAACTTCAAATTCACCTAAGTTAAAAGCATCTGAGGACTTTGCAAGATTGCTAGCATGATCTGTATTATTCACAGTGAATTTTCCAACAATAAAGAGAAGACAAATAAATTTTTTATTTTTTATTTTTCTATTCAAATGTAAGGAGACAACTATGATATTTCCTGTAGACTTTAACAAAAAAATACCTATCTAGAATAAACTTTGACAAGAAAAATGGCATATCTTCAAAACCTTAAGTTCGAATAACCATATTTCTTTCTATTTCCTCATGCTCCCCTTTGATATATAGGAAAACCTAAGCATTTGTAGATATTCAAAGAGGCTCTTGTCTAGTTACCATGCAATAGACTTTCCTTATAAACACATCTTGAATTAAAGAAAAAATTGAAGAATTCCTATGCTTCTACAATATAGGATACTATAACTGCATTTGGTTCCTTAGCAAAATTGAATTTAGGATTACAGGGTAAAGCATCAAACTCATGCCTTGACACAAGGGATGTTATCAAATATGCCATCATAAATAATCTATTGCTCTTTGATAATCTATCTTACCGAACAAATAATTATTGGAAATGACATCAACCCAATAAAAAATACAATTATTTTTGTATGTCCCATAAATAACTTAACACATACAAAATGCATTTCAGAACATTTTCTGTACTTTCTTCGCCCATTACGTAGGGAAAGAGCGAACATAAATCCCTAAATGGTTGTCTAAACAAAGAAATATCTGACAGAGAAAGATTGGGAGGAACTTCAAAAGTTGGAGAAATGAATTCTCGCACAATGTAAATCTCGCTTGCTTATGGATTTAGGAAGTTCTTTGCATTGGACAATTCTAAACACTTGTTTGGTTCTGGTAACTTGAGTAACTATCTGAATGCCTTGGGATTTATAGGAACCTTTGTCACTCCTAGCTTAATTGTTCTCATTCTTGAATCGAAATTGTTTGCGCACAGATAAACAATTTATCTAAAATTAAAGACCTATGGAATACACCTAGCTTTCGCTAATTTGGTTCTCTAAATATTGTTTCTTATTTTCTCTTCTGTTGAAAAATTAATATATCACTCATACATAGTCGACTAGTCAAAGCCATCATTGATATTAGTAAGTGAGTTAATCGTATTACTGTAAATAGACTCTTTCCTTTGTTTGCTACCCTTTTTCACATTGTATTAAAAAATACTATGTCAATAAATAATGTTTTGAAATTATGTTTAACTTTACCATCCTCTGTTCTCTTCACAATCACTAGCTGTTACTATTACTCATGTGAAACTATTACACATGACACTTCGAATAAATAGCAATTAAAGATACCAAAGCCAACATTTACAGAAATTGATGGAAAAAAATTCCAAAATTCCAAAGTATCCTATCCATTTACTCCACACTTTTATCTTTCTTCAATATCATTGATATACATGTCATAAAAATCATAAATTTACAATATAAAATAATAGGTGTAGTTTACAGAGGTAGAAAATTTTCCTGCACAACAAAAAATCACTGAAATTTGACATTTTTTTTTCACAAAATTCTTGCAATAGGAGTGTTTGAATCGTGTTTTTGATAGTGGAAATGGACTCAAAATCATCAAAAACCCAAATGACACCAAAAATATTGAAGCTTCACAACTATAACCCGGAGTTACAAAAAATATCTTCCATATTTTACTAGGAACGTGCCAAAATTTCCACTATTGTTTCAAACAAATTTGAAGTTTTGTTAGACTATGGCTATGATCATGGAAATTAGCTTAAAACTATCAATAATATATATAATAATAAATTGTGCAAGGAAATTATCAAATCAATATTATGAAGAGACGTGTTCAACTACCTTTTATGATGAATCGACTTGACAACTGGTCCCCACTACTATGTAAAACCAAATGAAATTTGATTTACGAATGAATTAACACATCATTTTGAATATTACGAAGAAAATATAACTATCAATATGCGTTCGAGCCAGCTGAACGAAGTCACATATATTCCACCTCACATTCCTTCTACATACGTACCTCCCGCACAACTTGACACATGATTTTGATGTAGAGGGGACCTTATTATGCACAGATGGATTTAATTTTAAACTCTTCCATTTTTATTTTACAGATTTAGTTATGTGGAAGAGTAATTGCATACAAATATGAATCAAATTCCTATGTTAAGGTTATAAACATTTAGAAGTGCGAAAGAGCAGTTTCATAGGGTTGGGAATATGTGCAGAATGAAAGATGTGTGGACGACGGGGTGTAGAGAATACTTTATTCTGTATATGTGAAATTAATGTAATAAATGGAAATAAAAACTTTGTTTCATAAAATTATGAATATTTTTTGGATTAAATACTTATTATTATTATACAATATTAGATTAAGTGTCTTTTTAATGCATGCAAACAAGTAGTGTTTTACGGGAGAATGGATGTGCACAAGGACAATAAATGTTGATACATTCTGTGCATCGAAACATTGAATAAAGACATGCACACGTGAGTAATTGATAAATTTATTATTGAAAGGACTGATATTTACCCACAATGATGTTTTTTATTAATCAGAGGACAAGCATCAAAACGATAAAAAAATGAATGGAAGCTTTATCTTTGATACAAATATTTTGTAACATGTTTCAGAAGCATAATAGTAGCATGTAGTGATTTTTATGGAAACGAATCATCAAGCATTTGAAATGGCTCATATAGTGTGGGATAAATGCTATTTAACATTAGAATCCATCCGAAATAAAAAATCAACGACTTCAATTAACAAAATTTGTAACTAGGAATCTACATCCTGTTCTCACTCATGTGCCCGAGCCTTTTCATAGGAGGAGGGGGGGGTGGGGGCTAAACAAATCTCCAATTAATATTATTATGTTTCATTGTGTGAAGGTTTTAATGTTTGGAGGATGGAGTATGTGTGGGAGAACAAGGGTCATTTGCATAGGTACGGGTTCTTTGACATTGACATTGTTATGTTACTGCTCTGCCCAATGATGACAAAATTCAAAATTGATGTGGTTGTAGGTCCTTTGCATAGGTGGAAGAGGCTAAGAAAGTATTGAATTAATATTATTATGTTTCCTTGTGTGTAGCATTTACTATGCACAGGATGGAGTATGTATGGGAGAATGTGTGTCCTTTGCATATGTGAGGGTGCTCTAACATTGACACTATTATGTTACTGATTTTCCCAATGATGCCAAAATTGATGTGGTTGCAGGTGCTTTTCTTAGGCGGAGGGGCTGAAAGTGTTTAATGTGCGAAGGAAAAAGTGATTTTAGATCTTAGATGTCAATTTGTGACTTAGATGCCTTATCACCTTTGACACATTATATGTACGTCTTTTGGCTATGAAAGAAATTTGTTAATGTTCATATTGTATGGTTAACAAATAAGAGAATAGAGTAATTTGAAATGATTGGCCAAAGTTGCATGTCAATATTCAAACGAAAATTGAACTTTGTTACCGAATACTAAGTGCATTAGTGATTTGTCAATTGAACCCGTATTATGTAATATTAAATAAAGTGTGTTTTCAATCCATGTGAGGAAGAAGTGTTGTGTGGTAAAATCAATATTTGAACCATACTATGAATGAGTCAATTGATTTGCAATTTGTGTCATGAAAAGTTTGGTCTATGTGTGCAAAAAAAAAGAATGTATGAAACACCCTCATGTTTCCTTGTGTGAATATTTTTCTATGCATAGGATAGAGTATGAATTGAAGAATAGGGGTGCAGAGATTGTTGGTCACTTTAATTGCTTATTAATTCAAACAACTAAGTGCTACATGAATTGTCAACCCAGGGAAGTCTGTTTGTTTCAAAGGCAACTACACATTGTATATGCTCAATCCCAAAAGCACTAAAAATTTGTAGTAATAAATATACTAATCACACCTTGCCTTAAGCAAACTGAAGATCTACTCTGAGTTACAAAAAAAAAAAATCTATTGCAGAAAATTATCAAAGAATCCTTGATTACATTAAAAAGGACAATCTAGGAAGGAAATAAATCTATAAGGGAAAAGACTAGTTATGCTACAACAGAGAATGGGACCCTATTCCCCAAGCAAGAATCTTCAGCACCTATTTCTGATTCCTATGCTTCACAAACTCACTCCGTAATCTCAATTACTAGTTTAAGCACTCACTGATTTACTGTGAACAAATTCAGGAGAGTAATGCAACAATCATTTGAAAAACAGAGTTTCAACAACAACGCATAAGCAATATTCAGTAAATAGAACTTAACAAGGTATGGATAGAAAATACACTTAACGCACTACAAGAATTTAATGGGTGAATCTTGTGATGAAGGTGGGCCCTTTCCTTCTCACAAGATTCCCAAGAAAGAAGAGCTAGAAAGGAATGCTCAAAATAATATTTTATTCATCTGCCAATGTATCATATTACAAAAGATTTCAGTTCTTCACTTTTAGCTAGACCTTCCTGCAGTCTGTCCATCCCCCTCTAATGTAGATGTCTCCTCTTTTTCAAGAGGAGACATCTATTACAATTGTTTACATTATAAGTCCTATCTTTAACCCAATATTCCAAGGATAATTAGTTCTTCCATTAACAAAATGCTGTTACAATGGTTGTGACAATGTCGACTTTAGAATGTAGTTGTTACGGCCAGTGTAACAGCTCCTTTGATGATCTCCTTTTGTTGCTGCCAAATCTAAAATGCAAATCATGGGCTTTTTCAGCAACGGGATTTGCGTAATGTGCTAACTATTTCAGCAACGTAAACTGTAATGATAAACCTGCAGTCTTCAGATTGTTTCAGCAACGTAGATTGCAATGATAAACTATTTCAGCAACTATTCGATCACCAATTAACTATGAAGGTAATGTAATTATATGTAAAATAAATTAAACGTATAATAATGAGAAGAAATATTGTGTACCTTTGGAAAAATGGATTAAAGTAATAACATGGACTTTAAATACGGGTTGGAAAAGGGTGACATAATAGCAAAATATATGATCAAAAAGGGACAATGTAGGGTCCTAACATCCCCCCCAACTGAAAGGGTTGATGTCGTCATGCAACTTTACTCTGAATCTAAGTCCAGGTACTGGGCCTTGGAGTGAAAATTACTTAGGCAGTAAATATAGAAGGTACTGTCAGGCAGATCTCTGAAGCCGTGAACATTTTGTAACTTTTGCCATGCTGTTGCTTCTTCCTTTCTGGACAACCTGTAATGGGCCCTATACTCTTGTGTTGGCATCCATAGAAGAGGGAAATGAAAATGATATCCTACCCATTTTTCAGCACATTGCTGAACACATTTGACATAGTCAGGTACCCTTGAAATTGTTGCTTCAACATTAAGGGGATTGAAAGGATGATAATCTTGCCTTTCCTTAGAAGACTGTTGCCAGAATAAGTTGTTTACTTTTAAGGCAAGAGCTCCCTTAGCTTTAAAAAAATGTTGGCAGTCTTCTAACACTGCTGCTTGTAGTTGCCTGATGTGTTCACCCATTTTTGGTTGCCTCAAAAATTGATGATATTCAACAACAAAAATGGCAACATTCTGTGGCTCGGATCGAATCCACAGAAGATGATTGTCTTCATTATGCCTTGTTGAAAGAAAGGAATTTTGCCATGTGAGCTGATTGGCAAGGAAAGAGACAAAGGCCCTAATTTGAAGATCACCAACCAAAGGGTTCAGATTTAGCTTCCTATCCTCAGGGATAGCTTCATTATGGAGATACAATTCATAGAGTAAATTTTGTTCACTGGTAGATGCTTTTGTGAAAGTTTTCACAAACTGTTCAGGTCCAGATGCCTCATGAGGTCTCCCATCTCTAATTGCCTTTATTTGAAAGAACTCTAAGTGTTCTGCAAGAAAAAGAGAGTAATTGTAAGATGGTTTCCTAGTAGCTAATAATCTCTAAACCAAATCAAACATGAGGAGCAGTCTAGTTTTTAGCTATTTATTCTCCTTCTTCTAGGTACGAGAATGTTGGAGTACCTACTCCAAGGCTTCCTAGTTTGAATATATATGATTTTTCCACAGTGATTTATGCTCCTGCAAGATCCTATCTTGTGACATAACATATCCTTTCTTTCATTTATCAATTTGTGCTTTAGTGCTGCTAGTCTAAGTAAAAACAATTTTTGTAGGTCGTGGTTCAGTCTGGGTAAACACAATTTTTGTAGGCCGAGGTACATGACTTTCAGTCTTAATAGTCACAATAGGCTGAGGTACATGAATTTTAGTTTTAACAATCAGAGGAGGCCGAGGTATTTGTGGTTTAACCTCTTTTTCAAAAACTTTTGCAGGCCCTGCTAGTTCTTGTGTGACAGTAGGGTGTTCCTTTTCGATTTTAGGAGAAGTGGATGTAAAGGAGGCTCTAGGCAATGGGACTTCAACTACATTATACTCGGCTTGCTGATAAATGGTACCACACTGGATGCACATATATTCCCTATACCGGTCTTTCTATGTACTTTTCTCGGCTGTGGATGCCGCATGAGCTAAAGTATACAAATTAAGCTCTCTGTCATAGGCTTCCCTTGCCATTATTAATTCCTGCTTATAAGCTTCGAGTTCTAATTTTAGAAACTCATTTTCCTGTAGAAGGGAAGCCAGGGTGACTGGGGTTTGTGTAGCAGTCACAGTCTCAGTAGCTGGTTCTTGTGTGACAACTACTGGATGAGTAGCTTGTTGTTCTGTAGCATCTACATAGTTTTTAGCATCCTGAGCATCCAGATTTTTCATGTCAATAGGTGTTTCTTGTGTGACAGCTGCTGAATCAGTAACTGGTTCTTGTGTAGCAGCTACGTTTTTTGCAACATCCTAGTCGCCTGTGTTCTGTATATCAGCAGGTGGTTCTTGTGTGGTAGCTGCGAAATCTGTAGCTAGTTATTGTGGAGCAGCTACTTGATGTGCAACACCCTAGTCGTTTGTGTTTTGTATATCAGCAGGTGGTTCTTGTGTGGTAGCTGTTGAATCAATAGCTGGTTCTTGTGGGGCAGCTTCTTGATGTGCAACATCTTGGATCTCTAAATTTTGTGGATCAACAGCTGGTTCTTGTGTGACAGCTGTTGAATGAGTGGTTGGTTCTTGTGTAGTAGCAACTTGTTCTGAACATCCTGGGTATCTAACTTTTGTTTATTAGTTGTTGGTTCTTGTGTGGCAACTGCTGAATGAGTAGCTGGTTCTTGTGTGGCAACTACTTATTCTAAAAGAAATGATGTCACAAGACCTTGGGCATCTGGTTCTTGTGTTTCAGTGCCTGAGGGTGAGACAAGTAAAGATTCAGGGACTTGGGACTGTAGTGGGGTATGGGGTTTTAGACTAATAGGTGGGGAATTTTGGATGGTAGCAACAATTGCTACTTCAGTAGACGTCCTCATTCATCTTCAGGGTAAAAGGGCAGGGAAAGTAGTAGTTTTCCTTTTGTGAGCAGGTTTTTTCTAAGGGGGAGGGCTATTAGAGATGATGGCTTCTTTGGTTGAGGCCCTTGTTCGTCTTTTTGGTAGGAAAATAGTATTATTTTGCCTTTTTCTTTTTAACATAGCGAGGGGAAGGTTATCTTCAGAATCATCACTAGGAATGTGGATAGTAGGATTAGATGATTTTGCTAAATTATGGGATGGAGTTGATGTGGTGGGAGGGTCTGTTGGTGGAATTTCTGGGGGGTCAGGAATGCTCCCTGATTTCTGTTTAGAAGGATTTTCAATAATTTCTTGAGGATTCTCAACAACTTGTTGAGGGATTTCAGGAGCTTGTTGAGGAATTTTAGGAATTCCAGCAACTTCTTGAGGAATTTCAAGTGCTTGCTCAGGGTCTAGGGGTGGGTTATTATGAGGGGGGTTTTGTCAAGCAAAACCTTGTTGAATTAGTAGCTGGACAAGGCGGTGGTGAGTGAGGGAAAGGAGTGTGAATTTTTCCTATCTACAATAATGTGACATATTCTTTAGACACCCAAGTAAATAATATGGCATATTCAATAGTCGACCATGTCTCAAATGATTTAACAAGAGAAAATCATGCTAATAAACTACCTGGTAGCGACCTTCATTGGTGAGATAATGCTTGACGAATTCAGCAACCCTCAGCCATGGAGGTGGTAATGAATGAAGTTGGACACCTTGGCCTTTGGGCTCGACCTGCTCTCCTAGCAGAAGAAAGTACTGCTGTGCATTCAGAATGATATGCTTACGACTAAACCATCGATTGCGAGTGACTGGTAGGCCTGAAACTAGTGCTATATCATACTCTAAGACCAAAATTTGAACTCCCTGGATAGTAGAGTAGCCATCCCGTAAATTACGTGCAAATTCAACGACTTACTGTGGATCAAATCCCTGAATCCTCTGAAAATAGTCTACCTAGCCCACATGCTTAAAAATATGATATACCTCTGGGTATAATTCTAGTAGAGCTATCGAGCCAGGATCCTGTTGAATAGTAGGTCCTCCCATAGTTAACCAACTTCAGTAAAATGCACAGTCAAAAATCAAGTTACGACACTTCAGACAGAGTAAATTCTGCAAATGAACACATGGAGTAACAACAAAGAGGCAAGGTGATAAGACGTGATTGTGGGTAAAAAAATGACGGTGATTGGCTTGCTTTGAAATGATGGTGTATAATCTTGGTATTCTCCTCGAACTGCGGCTGAAATAATGACTTTGAATGTACGAGGATTGTGGTAATAATGACATAATCTTCTCATTTAACTATAGTTTAATAGTATTTAAACATAATAATTACATACCTCATGTTTATCTTTGATAGATATTCCGAATATAGTGCGCATTGATAATAGATCATTGATAGTTATGGAAGAGGGTTTTGAAACATGAGGGTGATTGTATGAAAGGCCTGTATAATCATAGGAGAAGGCAGTGAAGGGATAGATTCATAAAAATAATGGGAGAAGTAATTTTCACAACGGAAAGTAGTGTGTGGTAATGTTTTTCTTTTGAAAAGAAATGGTGTTTCAACAATGGGAAAATGGATAAAGGATGGTGTTTCAACAATGGAGAAATGGGTGGGGGATGGTGTTTCAGCAACGGGGAAGATAAGGGAAAATGTTGTTGAAGAGTACTGTTAATGGGAGAAATAGGGAAAATGTTGCTGAAAATAGTGGGAAACATGGGAAGGAGAAAAAGGGGAAAGATGATGGAAATGTTATGGAAAATGGGGGGATGAAATATGGATTGAAATGAGATGACAGTGCTTCAGAAAATGAAGCTTAGATCTACCTATAGTGAGATTGTCATTTCCAATCAGCCTTTCCTACCTCTAGAATCTGCAAAATAATCAATTGTAACATGCGAACCCTTGTTATGGATTATTAGTTAAGAAATATAATCTAATTACTAAAATTAAAATGCATAAATTAAGTGCAGTGAGGGGTAGCAGGCTCCCCCAAAAAGAGATAATGCGAATCTGCCATGCAAGTGGCCTTAAAATCCTCTTTGGAAATGGGTTGCTGATATAGACAGAGCTGATACTGATTTACTAATAATAGTGTTCTAGAATCATCAATTGTTAGGAGCCTTACTGTTCCATTGGGAAAAATAGTATCTATTTCGTAAGGTCCCAACCATCTTGTTCGTAATTTCCCTTGAAAATTTTCAAACCGAGAATCATACAATAAAGCCCAATTACCTTTCTGGAACTGCTTATGCTTGATGGTTTTATCATGCCACCTGGTTCTTTGCTGTTGGATCATAGTTGTTTGATGGATGGCATCTAATCTCTTTTCATCCAATTCCTGAAGCTGCTGCAACTTGGCTGTCTGTGCATTAGTCAAATCAAGATTAACAGCTAAATCAGTTCTTAAGGTTTTAATTCCAAATTCCACAGGAAAAGCAACACTTTTACCATAAACCAATTCATAGGGAGAAAATCTTGTAGTGTTTCTCCAAGTACTTCTGTAAGCCCATAGTGCTTCAGGGAGCCTTTGAGACCAATCCTTCCTATTTTCCTTCACTGTTTTTGTTAGAATGGCTTCTATAACTTTATTTGTGCTCTCCACCTGTCCATTAGCTTGGGGGTGGTATGGTGTAGTCAGTCTATGATGAATATGATATTTTTGAAGGGTGGTTTTAAAAACATGAGAATTGAAAGGAGGTCCTCCATCTGTAACTAACTCTCTAGGCAATCCAAATTTAACAAATATTTCTTCAAATAGAAAGGCTAAAATAGATTCTTCATTAGCTCTAATGAGTGCCTTAGCCTCCACCCATTTAGTCATATAATCTGTACAAACCAATATATAAACTCTTTGATTGGATGGAGGATTAATGGTCCCTACAAAGTCTAGAGCCCATCTTTCAAAGGGTTCAAGTATTACCTGGGGATTCAATGGAATTTCATCTCTATGATTAGGTTGACCCATTCTCTGATACCTATCGCAGGCCCAAACATATTTCTTTGCATCCTTGAAGAGTGAGGGCCAATAATAACCCATCCTGAGAATTTTATGTGCCGTTCTTTTATCAGCAAAATGCCCTCCACAAGGGCCATCATGACAAGCCTTCAGTATATCATAAACCTCATCTTATCTAATGCATATTCAGATTTCATGATCAAGTCCTGTATGGAAAAGACACCCACTTATCCAAATATATCGAGCACTTTGTTGAATGATATTTCTTTTCTCTCGATGTGATGGGTGTGATGGTAACTTCCCTGCAACCAGATAATTGGCAATGTCTGCATACGAAGGTGAGTGAGCAGATACTGCAAATAAATATTCATTAGGAATGGAATCATCTACTCGAGTACTATCATCAGCTTTTAACCGAGAAAGGAAATCAACAACTACATTTTCTTTACCTGGTCGATCTACAATTATAATATCAAACTCTTGTAATAGTAATAACCACTTGGTGACTCGAGCATTTGTGACAGATTTGTTCATTAAATACTTAATAGCCGAGTGGTCAGTATGGACGAAAGTAGGGTAACCAGTAATGTAATGTTGAAATTTATTGATAGCATAAATGATGGCTAAAATTTCCTTCTTAGTAACTATGTAATTAAGCTCAGTAGAAGTCATATTCTTACTAATAAAATAGATATCATAAGCAAGATGGTTTTCCTCTTGTCCCAAGACAACTCCAATTGCAGTATCCGAAGCATCAGAGGATATATGGAAGGGAAGTACCCAATCAGGTCCCCTTAGAATCGGAGCTATAGATAGCTGATGCTTGAGTTCATCAAATGGTTTCTGTCAAAGATTAGTCCACTTGAATCAACATTTTTCATAAGTAGCACAAATAAAGGAGAAGCTATTTTAGAATTTTTTTTGATAAATCTTCTGTAGTATCCAGCATGTCCTAAAAAGCTTCTCACATCAGTTTGTGTTATAGGAATAGGAAGGTTCTCAATTACCTGTATTTTGGATGGATCTACCTGAATTCCTTGAAATGAAATAAAGTGTCTAAGTACAATTTCTTCATTCATCATCATATGACATTTTTCAGTACTTAGGGAAAGGTGAGCATGTACACAACGTTTAAGTACTTTCTCAAGGTTCTGTAATTCATCCTCAAAAGACACACCATAAGGGATAAAATCATCCATAAATATCTCCATACAAGCATTAAGCATATTAGAGAAGATTCCTATCACTGCCCTTTGAAAGGTTGTTGGAGCATTACATAGTCCAAATGGGAGAAATCTATAGGCAAAAGTTCCCTAGGGACTAGTAAAAGTGGTCTTATCTTGGTCTTGGGGTGCAATTTTGATTTGATTATATCCACTAAAACCATCTAAAAAGGAGAAGAATTTCTTCCCTAACAAACTATCTAACACCTAATCAATGAATGGCAAGGGAAAGTGATCATTTTGAGTGGCTTTATTTAAGGTTCTATAATCTACACACACTCTCCATTTCCCATTTTTCTTAGGTACTATCACCAATGGGGAAACCCATTCACTGTTAGATATGGGGTATATAAACCCTGCATTAAGAAATTTTTGAAGTTCTTCTTTAAAAATTTCCCTCAAATTGGGATTCATTCGTCACTAGGGTTGACAGATTGATCGGCAACCTTCTTTGATATAGATGCGATGAGTACATAATTCAGGAGAGATTCCCTTCATATCTATATAGTCCCATGTGAATGCTTCCTTATTTTCGCGAAGTAACTTCATTAGTTGTTGTGTTTCATCTTTTGTTAAATTGGGGTTTATGTTCAATGTTTTGCCAGGTTTTATTTCTACCGCTATACTTTTAGAGGAGATGGTAGTTAATGTTTGAGGTAGATCTTCAGATTTAAGCTTTTCCTGGGTTTCAGATTCCAAAATTGTAGTCAACTGATTATATGTTTCAGAAGTGACCAAGGAGGGTTCACAAATAAAATTACTAATTACATCATCCTCCGTGGTATATTTAAGAGTTAAAGCTTGTCCGATAGTCAAAATAGGTTGAGTAGAATTTTCATCATAGCCCAACCATATATAATTATCATTATTAATCATGGGTGTGGCATGAGGGTAAAGAGTAAGTTGCTCGGTTTCACATCCATTAGAAATTGTCATTGAACCAGATCTACAACTGATAAGGGCATCAACTGTAGCCAACTAGGGCCTTCCCAGAATTAGGGGATGTCCCCCCAACTTTTTTTTAGTCTACAATACCACAAGGTCAGCTGGGTAATTCTAGGATTCAACTGAAATGATTAGGTCTTCAATGACTCCTTCTTGTTTGATTGTAGAATGGTCAGCTAATTCCAGAATAGTTGGTGTCTCTCTGATCACATTCTTCAGCTGTAACAGTTGTGAAGTTTCAAGAGTCATAATATTTATAGCAACACCTAAATCTACCAGAACTCGTGAAATAATAGTTTATCCAACTTGTACTGTAAGTGCAGGATGGCCGGGGTCACCATATTTAACAGGAGGGGCTTTTCTGGACATTAAAGCAGATAGATCACCCATCACATGAAATGTAAGGGGATCTTTAGCTTTCCTACCAAGTTTCTTAATACAAATATCTCTCACAGTTCTGGCATAAATTGGTACATCTCTGAGCACTTGTAGGAGTGGAATTTTAACATAAAGATTCTACAATTCCCCTAGAAGGTTGAAAACAGGTGGCTTAGGTGTCTTAGTCAACACTAAACGTTTAGGGAATGGTGTCTCTACTATTTCAACACCCTTATTAGGAGGTGGTTGTATCTCCTTAGGTAAATTATTTCTCTCTGTCTCTTCTTTATCAGGATTAGAAGAGGTAATATCATCAATAATAGGTTAAACTATTTTCCCAGATCATAAATGAATATCATTACATTGTGCAGGGAGAACATGAGATATAGGCTAGTTTTGAATATCAATGACTTACAAAACTTTATTATTGGGGTTAGGGTTTGGTTGTACAGGCAACTGGGGTCTCATCATTTGATTATTTGGTGGAACACCTGATGGTAGAGGGAGTGGTTGCTGAAACTGAGGAAATTGATTTGGAAACGGGATTTGTTGACCTCTCCAATTTGGATTCCATTGATTAAAATAAGATTGTTGTTATGGAGGCCAAGAAGTCCACATTGCTGGTGTTAACACTCGAATCTGCCTCAGTCTGAGGAAGGCAAAACTCAAGGCAACATCAAACCAAGCTCAGCCTCGTAGCTAGCCCTACGAGGACAGGAGAGGGCTCTCTCCGGGTCTATCTCGGTAAACAAGTTTTCAAAGGGACTGAGATGACCGATAAGGAATACTGATTTTAGGCTAGTAAAGAGATAGGAAAGTTTGATTTAGATTTTTGAGTTTTTTGTTGGAGAAATGGGAAAATCAATTTTGTGTGCGGGGATTAAGATCAGATCTTTGCAGAGTTCGAGTTGGGGCAAGGTAGGCAGTAGTCTTGATGCCTTTGATCAGGTGTATGGATGGATTAGAACGACAAGGAGCTGAAGAGGGCAAGGGAGAAGATGGATCCTCTCCAAACTGGCGAAAACATGAAAAACTAAACAAACTTAAAGGAAGAGCACTGTAAACAATGAATTCAACCTCATTTACTCATTCATTTAGTTTCAGAAGCATAAGAAGGAATGACATACATGTAAACATGAATAAACTTACAATAATTGAGAGATAACACCATCAAGAATTGAAAGCCACAAGAATCCCAACAGGTGCTGCAAAACCTCTGATCTTTCCTTAGCCAAAATATGAAAAATATGTACAATAGTGTGCCAAAATCTTCCCAAGAGTCCAACCCTTGCTACTGACTGAAAATTTACATATATAGATCAAGCTAACCTCATTCCCTAACCTCTAGGGGTCGAGCTACTCCTTCTAGAAGCAGTTTGAACAAATTCTAAACATGGAGCAAGAATCTAGGTGACCAAAACAACCTGCCTCTAAAAAGAAGGAAACTGATTCATTACATTAATTTTTTGCTAATTTGTGAATGAATCATCTAGAACAAGGTAAAAAGGTGCCAAGTTACCTCATACACATCAAATTACATCATGATGGGTCAAAAATAGTATCAAGAAGTGAAACTGGTGAAAACTGGCCGAATTCCTGAGCTGGAGGAGGAAAACCTGATCAAAAACCTCTATGCGCAGCCCCCCGGTCTCTATGCACAGTGTACCTTTCAGACTGATTTTGAGGCACTTTCCGACATCCAAATTGAGATCACGATAACTCGTTGGAAAGCCCTGGATGTCTACTTTCCAACCCAAGTAGAATTTCCCAATTTGGAGCTCATTTGCCCCCTCAAAATTGCATTCTCCCAGAGGTACTTCCTGTTGTTGCAAAAGGTGGCAGTAAGGTGGTTTTCATGGTGTTTTCGGGCCTTTTGACCATCAAGAACTTGATGAAATGCTTCGGAAATAACCGAGCATGCGTAACTTGCCATGAAAAACCAAAAAATACCAATTTTTCCTCCAGCAAGTGTCCCAATCAAAAGAGAGCGCGCAGGCGCGCTGCTCATATAGCCGAAAAACCTGTTTTTGGGACCAAAAAAATTCAAAATGACAAAAATTTCTCCGAATTTGCTCAAATTCGGAGTGAAGACCCTCCATCATGTGTTATGCTCAGCTATGGCCAAAACTCGAAGTGGATCTGACCTCTTTCGCCGTTTTAGTGCTTGGCTCAACCTCCTTTTCAAAATCTTCATTTTTGCTTTGTTGACATGCATGCGAGCCCAATAATGATGTTTCATGTGACGGAGCATGTCTTTATCTCTATTAGCCTTTGCCAACAACTTCTCTAAGTGGATGTTGACCCTCTCGAGCCAAGTCTCCCGGTCAGCTTCTATCTCCTACTCAATAGGTGTCATCTCATGTATATGACTCCGGGCAGCCTGTCGATCTTCACGGATTTGTCGCTACTCTATAAGTGTGTATTGATCCTCTAACTATTTATTGCGCTGCTCCAAATAATTGATCATCCATTTTGCTTTCAGCAATTTTTCATTCAAGTTATTAATCTCAGTTTTCTGCTCTTGGATGATCTCTTTTAGTTTCGAGCTAGGAGAGCTCCTATCCACATCAATAATTGTAGCATCAATATCATGACCTCCTGAAGGGCCCTTCTTATGCCTTGACCTCTTGCCCCTGTCCTGAACCTGTACCTGTACCTGTGCTGAAGAAGAAGACGAGACCCCTTCCACACCATGTGGAGATAGTACTCATCGTGTAGCTACAAATAAGGCCCTGTGGCCTCGCTGATATGTCACATACACTGGAGCATTGACATGCTCGGTCCCAAGAATGTCAAACTGCTTTGAAGGCCCTCCCTCATCATGAACTATCTTTGGAGGTGGCTGAGGTGCTGTGAAGAAGTCACGAGAAACAAAATCCTCCCAAGTAATGCCATGCTGTGCCAACTGATGAACCACTACGATCTTGATCAACGCGTAATGATAAATACTGCTATGCTGCTGTGATGGGGTCTTCCTTTGTACAAGAGGCACCATCCTCTCTATGTTGTGAAACATGAAGTATGGAATGTTCATCATACGTACCCTTGTAAAATGCATCAACAAACGGACATGGTACGCATAAAGACAGGAGAATCTGCCCTCACAACTGAAATACCGAATGATAAGTTTCATCAAAGGTGAAAATTGATCATTCAGGTATTGGAAAGGAAAAACTCTGCTCAAGTACCTCATATACCCAGGTTTGATGTATGGCTCATAGTAGGATTTCTCTAACTGTTGACGTTTATTCCATTGCTCTCCAATATTTGGTATCCCAGTGGCCTCTGCGATAGTCTCTGGTGACAAAATGAAATCAACTCCGGCGAGGTTTACATGGCCATCATGTAAATGTAGAACAAACAAACGAGCTAGTTCACGATGATGCTGGAATTGTGAAATTAATTCACAATAGAGATAGCATGACTGACGACGAAAAAAATGCATTGCAAGCGGGCAAGCCTGCAATTGAACCAAAGAAATAGGCTCTTCCCTAAGAGGCTTACCACCTTTTCCACCTCTGCGAGACCTCCGTGGCACATTACCCTCTATTGTGGAATCACTGTCATACTGTTGCTCATACACTGAATCTGTGTTTGACATGGCTTTGGTCTCAAGATGTCTGTGATATGTATGGTGATATAGGTGTGGTGAAGTGAAAATTTCAATGCATACTCAAAACCCAAATATGTTTATCAAAGCATCATAAAAACCGAGCCATAATGGTAATGCT
>APFE030506251.1:0-18824 GCA_000404065.3 Pinus taeda
TTACCACTACTCAAACTCTCAAGATAAAAGGACATATCAGGAAGAAAAAGGTTCAAACAGTGAAATATGACATCGAGCATCAACAACAATTTCTCGAACTTTTAAAAGATAACACCACTTTGGTGCATAAACAATCCCTACTGCATCGTACACTTAACTAGTAGAAGAAAAATAAAACATGAAACTTTAAATACAAGAGGACAATAAATAAAACATACTGTAATGTTTCTCGAATCTTAGAATCAAACAGGCTTTTTATTGCTAAGTCTGTGAACCCGTGACTTTATTATGAGGTTTTTGATCAACATTAATGTTGTGTGACACTTTTGACAAAACATACAGAGGCATTTTTAATTTTTGTAATTAACATATAATAACATTATTAAGGCCATCATGGAAGTGATGCAAGCCCTAGGTGGTCATCACACGCCCGTCAACAAACCAGTGGCTATTTTAAGAAAACAATAAACCACCTTCTGGGACTCCCCTCTAGTGGTTTTGACAAAGTGGGTGAGAAAAACCAAGATTATTCCCTGTCTCTGATCTTTCAATTAATGGTTTTACAACTTGGCTTTCCTGGGATCTCATCTCAAATAAACATTGACTTGTCTGACCTCCTAGAATTTTGTTGTTTTGAGCATGAAATAATGTGATTTGTCAATTATTGTTTCACCTACAAGATGTATAGCAATGGACTTTTTTTGGCCTTTATTCCAGATGTGCTAGTCTATATGGTCAACATATCCATCGTAATTATTATTTTTTCTACAAGACCAGGCTTCATGTATGATTCATCCTCAAACACATCTAGCCCTACACGAAACATAGTATTTTCTTTCAAATAGTCCACGATATTTGCTTCCTTAATCACTGGGCCTCAACTTGCATTTACGAGAATCACTTCCTTAGACATGATCGATGACTTGTCTTTGTTAATCAAATGATAAATAGTCTTTTCTAACACATGATGAAGGTTTATCTGGTCAACGTCTCTCAAAAAATTGTCAATAATGGAGCTCATTTTTCATGTAACTGGTGCTTCATCTTAGGACACAAAAAAAAAACTTTCGATAATTTGTTGTAAATTTTTCAAGTCAAGTGGATTGGTATAAATCATAATATATGGGGTTCATTCTAGAAACTCCATAATCATTTAGACATACACAGAGTCAATTCTTCTAAATTAGATTTGTTAACTTCATTATAACCAGCCTAGATCCATCTTAATTTTGGATCTATCAAGCGCCAAAAGCGATTGAATCTCTCAAGGTGAAAACCTATTTTTTGAGTGAAAAACATGAGGAAAGGTTTGCACCTTGAGATATTTGATCACTCTCAGTGCTTGATAGATCTGGAGTTAAGATGTGTCTAGGCTGGTTTCAGTCGTGTGCGGCCAAGGAAAATCTATCAAACATATGATTAATTTTATCAATAATATGTGAAAAACATCTAATATTGGTAAACCATATTAAATATGTTTGAGATTTATCTAGTCATTTTAATTTTAATTTGTGTTAGTGATAAATATTATCAATAACTTTAATGACGAAAATTGATGAAATAAAAATTTTGAATGCAATGTGACAATGTAATAGTGTTGAATGATTAAAATGTGAATAATAAAATTGTATCCAATTACAAATAGTGTTCATTGTGATCAATCTCAAACTATTTCCTTCTAATATTCTTATTGTCATGCTTGTTAGTTTTCTGATATTTTCATATCGATTATATGGAAAGGAAAGTTGAAATTGTAAGCCCTTTAAATATTTAGATCGAGTTGTTATGGTAAACATCATACCTTATCTCTCTTTGCTCTCCAATATTTATAGGTTGAATTACTATAACAGAAAAATCAATGTACATTGTCAATAATTTTTTGCACTTACATTGAAATCAATGCACTATTGATTCAATCACTTTAAACTTAATGTACCATCATACTTCCAATTGCATCAAATGAGAAATCAACATATGCAATCAAATCAATGCATCTAATGCAAGAAATAAGATAGTATCAGAAAACACCATGTAAACTAAAATCAATGCATCTAATCCAAGTAACCAATTAGGATAGGAAATTAACATCTACATTCAAAATCAATGAATCTAGTGAAAATAAGGAAATAAGGTTAGAAACCAATATCTACATGGAAATCAATGCATCTAGTGGAAGCAATCAAACAGGATTAGAAATCACCATCTACACTAAAATCAATGAATTTAGTGCATGCAATCAAATATGATTAGAAATCATCTACATTGAAATCAATGCACCTAGAGCAAGCAGTCAAATATAATTATAAATCAACATCTACATTGAAATTAATGCATCTAGTGCAATATATCAAATAGGATTAAAAATCACCATCTACACCAAAATCAATGCATTTAGTGAAAGAAATCAATTAGGATTAGTGATCAACATCTACATTAAAATCAATGCATCTAGTACAAGTAAGAAACTAATATTAGAAACCAACATCTACATTGAAATAAATACACTAATGGAAGCAATCAAATAGGATTAGAAATCACAATCTTCACTGGAATCAATGCATTTAGTGCATGCAATCAAATAGGATTAGGAATCATCTATATTGAAATCAATGCATTTAGTGTAGGAAATCAAATAGGATTAGAAATAAACATCTACATTCAAATCAATGCATCTAGTGCAATAAATCAAATAGGATTAGAAATCACCATCTACACTGAAATCAATGAATCTAGTGCAATAAATAAAATAGGGTTAGAAATCACCATCTACATTGAAATCAATACATTTACTGCAAGAAATCAAATAGGATAAAAAATAATCTACATTGAAATTAATGGTTCTAGTGCAAATAATCAAATATCATTAGAAATCAACATCTACACTAAAATCAATGCATCTAGTGCAAGTAATAAAATAGGATTAGAAATCACCATCTACACTAAATCAATGTATGTAATGCAAGAAATATTCTTCCCTCTCTCCGCCCTGCATCTATATCTCTATTTCTCTCCGTCTATCCTTATGTTTTCTTTATCTCACCCCTCCAAACACACACGCTCTCTCACTCCATATCTATGAATCTCTCTTTCCCTACCTCTTTCCACTCTTTCACATCCTACCCCTCTTTCTCTATCTCTTCACCTTCCAACTTTGTTACTATATGCCTCTTTCTCTCCTCCCCCCTTCTCTACATCTCTCTTGCTTTGCCTCTTTATCTGAACATATCTCTCTTTTTACTCCCTCCCTCCCTTCACTTCTCCCTCTCTATGTCTTTCTTCTTTCCTCCCTCTCTCCCCCTCCAACTACATATCTCTATCCCTCCCTCTCTCTTCTTGTCTTCCTCTCTGTCTCCTCCTCTCTCTCAAGTCCTCTTTCTCACACTCTCTCCCTCTCTCTATCTCTCTCTCTTTCTCTCTCTCTCTCTCTTGCAATCCTCAATCTTGCCCCATTGCTCTCTTCCTCTCTCTGAACTCCTCTATCTCATTCTTCTTTTGTCTCCCTTTCTCTCCTGCCACCCTCTATCTTCCCCCCTCCCTCCCTCTCTCTCTCTCTCTCACTCTCTCTCTCTCTCTAACTTTTCCCTCCAATATTCTCTTTCTCTCCAACTATGTTACTATATCCATAACTTTATCCTTATCTCTCCTTCTCTCCCCCCTTGTCTCCATCTCTCGATATATGTCTCTTTATCTCACCCATGAACACACTCTTTATCTCTATCTCTCCATGGTCACTCCGTCTCTCTTCACTTCTCACTCTCTATGTCTTTCTTCTTCCCTCCCTCTCTCTTCTTGGATCCCTCTCGTCGAGAGGTGTATGATTGATCTAAAGATCATCCAATTCTGATAACTATTTATGGAGATATGAATTTGTTTTGATTATGGATTTATTATCAAGCAGACCAACAACTTATCAAGAATATGCATTGAATGATGCCCTAGCTTATATGTGGATGATGCCCTAGTATTATGCATATACATATTCAATCCTGATTCATTCTTGAAGGAAAGAAAAGTGAAAGGATAAACGAGAGAAGGTAGCAGTAGTCGTCAGAGAAGGTTTTTTCCGTCATACGAAGTCTGTTCTCTTAAGCGGCATTCTACTCTGATCTAGGGTTTCATGGGAATACTGTTGGGTTGTAGATCTAATATGGCCCCATATTGGATGGATAAGTCAATACCAAAGAGACCAAAGCCATCTAAGGGCTAGAGGAGCCCTATCTCTCCCATTATCTGCATACGCATATTGAAGCAAAGGGTTCTCTCTTCGCTGACCTATAACAGTCATCCATTTGGCATCACAAAATTACAAATCGAGAGATTGTTATGTATGGGATGAGTCTTCATGAAGTGTAGAAAAAGGCTAGAAGAGCCTATCCGAGATCATTGTTGCTCACTGGAATGGAACGCTATAATATATGAAATATATATATGTTGTCCACACAGTAATGTAAGCAACAACTTCATGAATGTATGTGGATACACAAAAACAACTCAATAAATATACATATGTAAAACCCAGGTGGATAGGCAGCTCAATGAATATACATATACACGCAGTCACTCAGGAAATATATATACATGCATAGCTTTCACACTCAGGTAATATATATATTGAAAACAGATTACTGTAGATGACAACATGATTGTGTAGTTTGAGACTGCATGGACGATTTGGAATCTATAGCCTAGCTACTTTGCTAGGCTGCAAGCCATAGCAAGTAGCTAACGCTGATGACAGTGTTATAGTATTGCAGCATGATTATGCACAGGCAGCATAATGATGATAATGCACATTAGTGAGGAGCTACATGATGTATGGGCAGCATAGTATGTTGCAGCATGATGATGCACATTATCCAAGAGCTACATGATGAATGGGAAGCATGATCATGGAAAAAATGATGCATGAACAACATGATGTATGGGAAGCATAGTATGATGCAGCATGATGGTGCTACACGGTAAGGTGCAGCAAATGGAAAAGGTGCAACACTATAATAGGTGAAGAAGTCACCTTAGAGAATCAGTTGAAGCAATATGTCTTCAACTGATCTCTATAGATATCATAAGTCAAAGTATTGACTTCTATTGTAAATGTACTATCTCTCTCAGTTTCTCTGCTAGACTATGAAGAACATAAATGAAAAAATGATCAATGGTTTCCCCACATTATGGAGTTTGTCATTAGCTACTACCACATCTTGTTTCCTCTTGTCTTGGCATGTCTTATGCGATTTATATTTATGTTCTATCTGTAGTTTATCTTAATGCTGATGTGATTGATAACTGTGAAAATTTAAATAAATTGCTCTAGCATAGAACATACCTAAAATTAACATGGCATCAGAGTTGAGGTGAAGACAATACCCAAGCAAGAGTGAAAGAGCAATCCCCAAAGACAGTTGGGACAAGACAGAAGGATCAATGGGTTCTTCATAATTCCCTTAGGGTGAAGTTAAAGTAGAGCATATTACCAAAATGGCGCAGTAGAACTTTTGATGGCCTACCTAAAGATCACTTCGTTGAGAAGTTTGGATCTAAGGGTGGAAGGAAAGGTAGATGTCTTGGTTATGATTTTAGCCCTTATGCGTAGGAGTGTCTGAATGGAAGAGATGCAGGTCATCAAGGACACGTTTGAATATTCAAGGAAACAAGGAACCCCAAGAATGGAAGTCGAAGGTTTTAAGGTGGCATTCGTCGATGGAAAGGTACATGTTTGAAAATAGAATTTTAAAAGATGCTTTTGAGTTCAAGGATGTATTAAGCTACAGGAAGTCCACTGGGGACCACGTCCATTGGCACATAGCATTGGAGGTCTGTGAGTCAGATGGTGACAAGGAAGCTTGAATTCAAAAAGAGCATGAAAGTACATGTCTGAGATGTACTGAAGGAAAATCTTGCAAGGGGACCATTCCTCTCATGTAGCAAGTCCACAAGTTTGAAACAACCCGTGGAGTTTGAGATTCATAAACGGGAATATCATGTATAGAGGTGGAAGAAAGACCGAGTCTATGCATTGAAGCAAAACACCCCGGGCATAGTATGAGAGGACTGATAGCTGTTTGATGAAGCTGAGATTCACTAAGGAATGAAACCGATATACACCATTATTTACAAGGTTATTCACTCTAGTGGTTTCCCGTAGGCCTAGTTTTTGAACTTATGCTCTGATACCATTTGTCACGTACTCAATTTTTGCCTAAATTTGTTTTTTTTAGTTACAATGTTCTACATGGATATTGTCTCGTTGTAACATGCACTGGCCCCTAATAATAATACATACATTTGAGTTTACAACATAACATTCTATCGTAAAATTCACACGATGAAATTTGGTAATCAATTAGCGATCTCACTCCATATGTATATCCTTGATGTAGATATACTCATTGTTTTAGTATACTTTGTATAGATACTTCTAATGATAAAAATGTTGTTACCTTATGAGGTAATTTTTGTATGTCCTTATCTAAATTGTACCTTACTTAAGTTCTAAGGCATATAATATGTATGACTACTTGGGGGTCTAGTCGAGCTTATATCCAACCTACGTTTCTATAGTCCATTCATTATTTCTAACATGTAAATTCACCTAATCAGGCACCCATGTGGGATGTAAGGTGTGCTCTATAGTTTTTTACTATGCTCATATGTCTACACTTGGTGATATGAGACTAGCACATGTCAAATGTCCATGTGATTAAAACATTCCATTAGTATTGGGCTCCATCTATCGCAACGATTTACACGATTTCATTCTAAGGTTGTGGTTTATCTACTCGAACCTTAACTCTTTCACCTCTCATTTCACTTTGTTTATTCATAAAACATTTTTGTGAGGGTGAGAGGGTTTATGCACCTATAATCTAATTGTCATGGCCATTTGGCGCTTTTACGTAGTTGTACTCTTCTACTGTAGCATTTTCAGCTTGGAGACAGAGAGGAATAACTAGAACGGTCTTTATTTTGAGTCCTTCTACTCAAAATTTGTAATCATCCTCTTAATAAGCTTGTGGAATCAATGAGATTTATCTTACTTTCAAGTGTTACGCTACGTTTACTTCACTAAGGTACCCGTCAGGTGATGAAATTGACTAGCATTTGGAGGGCTTGGGTTTGACACAGATGTTTTATTTATTCCCATTTCCCTTAGAGGTACCACGGTCATTCATTAAAATTTCTCCCCTTTTTTTTCCCTAGTTGGGTATGGAATACCCTGGAGTTCAGCTTCCTAATCTCTTTCTTTCCTCATTTTCTTTGTCATAGAGTTCTGGCATGTGTTGTTGTGTGATTGCCGTGTTGTATGCACAAGTAACTTAAAATGGGTTTAGCATAATTACTGTGTTATTTTTGTTTATTTCGAGTAGTAACATTGGTAGGTCGCTATACTACCAGTGTAGCACCGTATTTTTATTGTTGGCATAGCCCCATCCTTTTTTGTTTTGCCCATGTAGTCCCCATATTGCTATTATTGTGCCCCATCAAAGCTGACTATCGTTATTATTTTTATGTAGGCTGTGATTATATCGTGACCCCTTAGACTCATATATATAGAAAGGAGGTATTTTAATTTCTATCATCCAAGAATTTTTCATTTATGTAATGTAAAGGAGGCTTTCCCCTGAAAGAGGATACTTTCTTATTCATTGATCTATCCTTTTCTGAGATGGATGCGTAACGTTTGGTATGAGAGCTTTGGTTTCAATGGTTTCGCTATTGCAAACAAGTCATTGTGGAATTTTTGCTTTAACTATCTTTCTACAAAGGTTCAAAAGCTAAAAGTTTTACCACGAAGAGCTGAAATCCTGATGAAATGCGTGTAAAAATTTCAGCTATTTCTTCAGTATAGTTTGAGAGATATGATCCACATAAGTTAGGGTTTTTGCATGCTCCAAAATTTTATCTCACATAGGTGGCCTTGATAAAATAATCATATCGTCCTCTACGAGCACTGGATTTGAATTTTGTAAAACATTTCCACAATTGAACGGACTGTAGTATCTTGTGTATCATTTTCAGTGTCGAAGGTCAAAACAGTGGCACGTGGAACTCTGTACATGTTCACTCTACTGAACGAGTCCATAATCACGCCATCAATGGATATTTGACATAACTTTACCTTGAAGAATGAAAATTTAGTCTGACTTGTGGCATTGGAAGGAATACATAGAGGGACACCATAAGACCTTATTTCAAACCTTGAAGATCCAAATTTATAGAGATACAAAAAATTCAATACTGAGCTCCTACAAAGCAAGAAAAAAGTGTGTATTGTTTTAAAATTTGCATAAGGTTTGTTTGAAAGATCAGGTTGAAGTGATTCAAGTGGCATATTGAAGCATAAATATCATTGTTTTATTCCAAAATTACTCAAAGTAAGAAAAATGAAGCACCTAGTAAGCAACCATAAATCTGTACTATGATGCATGAAGGAGAGGAAGAAACACAATATGATATATCAAAATTACAATGCCAAAAGCAACAAATTTCGCTCTCGCAAAGAGTATCCAAAAAGGAAATGAAAGCTAAGATGGATGGTTTGAATAATTGTTTAAAATAAGACATGGAAGGTTTTAAGGATGGTTTAAAAGTAGACATGGAAGGGTTGACAAAGTTGCTACAACAAATGCTTCCTAATGACGAAATGATAATAGATGAAACTCATGATGAGAAAAAAAGAAATGTTAATTAGGATTTCATAGAATCTAACATTGGATTGAATAACCACCATATTGCATATAGCGATATGAGGAATTTTGATGGCAAGGATCGGATAACATGGATATTACAAATGGAGCAATATGTTGATCTCCATAATGTGAAACACACATAAGAGGCATGCATTGCAACTTTATATTTAAAACCCAATCTTTTTGTATGGCATCAATGTCTTCATTCTTGTAAACCACTTCTCGCTTAGTCAATTTTTAAGGAGGAAATGGTAGAACATTATGAGGATATAAATAGCAACAACTTCTTTAACCAATTGATAAATCTCAAACAAAAGGGTTCAATGGAGGAGCACATTAAGGACTTTCAAAAATTGAATATAAGGGTAAATGATGTTTCAGAGGAACATAGGATTGATGCCTTTAGAGGGACATTAAATTATAACATCCAACATGAGGTTTTCCTTTCGGAACCTGATTCATTGGTGAAGGAATTCAGGGTGGCAAGAAAAGTTGAAAGAGAAATTATGGAAACAAAGAAGTCCACCACTCAAAACTATAGATATGGAAGTGTTGCTTCTCTTATCCTTCCAAAACCTACAAGGTTGACACCATAGTAATTGGAAGAAAAAAGAGAAAAAGGGATTTGTTATAGTTGTGATAGAAATTAAACTAAAGATCATAAGTGTGCTGAGAAGAAATTATTTTACAAAGACTATGAAGAAGAAGAAGAAAAGGAACAAGAAACATCAAAAGAAGAGCATATACACCAGGAACCAACCCCAGAGAAAGAATAAATGAATCCGACCATATCTTGTACTGCATTGGCAAGAATTACTACTCCCCAAAATCTCACGATAGAAGGACATACCAAGAATAAAAAGGTGATAATGTTGATCGATTCGGGTAGTAACCATAATTTTATTCATTTTAAGATAGCCAAGGAATTGAATTTCTTCCTATATCCAACAATAGAGTGTCAAGTGACGGCTCCAAATGGAGGAACTAAAATTTGTTCTGGAAAATTCCATAATATCAAGCTAACCATGGGGGAATATGTATTGAATAGTCTAATTATTTCCATTCCAATGGGCGGCGTTGATGTCGTACTAGGAGTCCAATGGCTACAATATTTGGGTACGATAGATTTTAATTTTCAAGAAATTTTCGTGAAATCTTTTTGGGAAGGAAAGGAAGTTGAATTAAGCGGTACCATAGGGAAACTAGGAAAGCTAATCAGCTGTAATGGCATGACAATGCATATAAATAAAGAAAAACAAGGCGTAATTGCACAATTTTTCCACTCAGAGATTCAAACATCGAGATCATCTATTTCTATAGATCTCTAAAAAGTCTTGCACAATCATTCCAAGGTATTTTAGATTCCCACAGGCTCCCCACCTATTCTTGATCATGATCATGCTATTCATTTGATTCCATGAACTATTCCTCCAAACATCAGGCCTTACAAATATCCCTATGCGCAAAAGAGTGAGATTGAATGTATGGCTGCAGAAATGTTAGAGGTTGGTATAATTAAACCTACTCAAAGTTTTATTTTTTCTTGAGTAGTATTGGTGCATAAGAAGGATGAATCGTGGGACATGTGTCTAGATTGTAGGGAGCTCAACAAGTTCATTATTAAAGATAAATCTCCCATTCCTGACATTGATGAATTGTTGGATGAATTCCATGGAGAAATTGACTTCACCAAGTTTGACCTTCATTTAGGATATCATCAAATTAGAATGAATACTGGAGACAGTCTCAAAACAATATTTATAATTCAAGAGGGTCATTATGATTTTTTGGTCACGCCTTTTGTCGTTATCAATCCACCTTCTATATTTCAAGGTTTAATGAATTCCATTTTCGAAACCTTGTTTAGAATTTCTTTTTTAGTATTTTTTTATGATATACTAATGTACAACGAGTCTTGGAAGGATCATGTCGAACATGTTGATAGGGTGCTCAAATTATTGGAGGATAAATAATTATATGAAAATATTTCCAAATGTTTCTCGCTATATTTATGGAGATATGATCTAAGGACGTTAGGGTTTTTACAAACTCCAAAGTTCCATCTCAAATAGATCAGCGTGGAATTTTTGCTATAATTTTATTTCTACAATGGTTCAGACTCTCAAATTAAAACCCATTTGAGCTGAAATCGTGGTGCAGCGTGGGCCTGAATTTCAGAGCTTGTTTTGCTATCCAGTAAATTGGATACTATAGATGGAGCAATATTTTTATTTACATGATATACGACTGTTACAAAATGTACATATTGCATGTTTATATTTAGAACCAAATCAGTTCGTATGGTATAGAGAGTTTTTTTCTTGTAAATCACTTGTCACCTGGTCAATTTTCACGGAGGAAATGATACCATATTATGAGGATACAAAGAGAAACACCTCCTTTAGATAGTTGATAAATCTCAAACAGAAGGGTTCAATGGAAGAGCACATTGAGGACATCCAAAAATTGAATATAAGGGTAAATGATATTCTAGAGAAGCAAAGGATTGATTCCTTCATAGGGACTAAAGGATAACATTCAACATGAGGTTCATCTTTGGGAACCTGATTCATTAGAGAAGGCATTCAGGTTGCCAAGAAAAATTGAAAGCGGAATTATGGAAACAAGGAATCTTACAACTCATAGCTATAAATATGGATGTGTGTTTGCTCCTAGCCTTCCATAACCTACAAGGTTTACAACAGAAAAACTGGAAGAAAAAATAGAAAAAGGGCTTTGTTACAATTCTGATAGCAAATACACTAAAGGTCATAAGTGTGTTGAGAAGAAATTATTTTACATACATTGTTAAGTGGAGGAAGAAAAGGATTAAGAAATGTAAAAAGAAGAGGATATACACCAGGAACCAACCCCAGAGAAGGAAGAAATGAATCCAAACATATCTTGTAAATCATTGGTAAGAATTACCAATCCTTAAACTCTTAAGATAGACGGACATATCAATAAGAAAAATGTTCAAGAAGTGAAAGATCACATTAAGCATTAAGAAATGAATCCAACCATATCTTGTAATGCATTGGCACAAATTACCACTACTCAAACTCTCAAGATAGAAGGACATATCAAGAAGAAAAAATTTCAAGTAGTGAAATATCACATCAAGCGTCAACAACAATTTCTCCAACTTTTAAAAGATAACGCCACTTTGGTGCATAATCGAATGAAACAACAGGAATATCAACATCGCAATGAAATAATTTTTGATGTAGGAGATTGGGTATTTTTACGGCTACATCTATACAAACAAATGTCGCTCAAGAAAGCAATTTATGAGACGGAAATGTTTGCAATACTTCATGCACTTACGAAATGGTGACCTTACCTAATGGGAATATACTTCAAGGTAAAAATGGATCATGATAGTCTTAAATACTTTTTAGAGTAAAGATTACCTTCAAAAGAACAACAAAATGGGTCACAAATATGTTGGGTTATGACTTTGAAATCATCTACAAAAAAGGGAAGGAAAATGTTGTTGCAGATGCACTATCAAGAAAGGATGAGGACATGGAAGCATTTTTTTTGTGCTATTTCTATTATCCAATCAGATTAGATAAACAAGGACAGGGATGAATGGAAATATTATGAAGAAGTGTTTCCACTCATTCAAAAGTTGCAGAAGATCCCAGTTCAAGTAATATTACTATAACTTGAAGAGGAAGGAAAAATCATATTGGAAGCTAAAGAAGTCACAGAAACAAGAAATTGGCAACTATGAAATCGATCAATTTCAGAGTATCTCATCATGTGGAAGAACTTACCTGTTGAATATTCCACATGGGAGGATGAGAAGTTTATACGGAACCATCTAGAACTACTCAAGCATTGAGGACAACACTTTTTGAAGGAAAGGGGCTTGTTAGGTCCCTATACTACTAGTTTAAGCCCTTATTATTATTAGTGCAACCCACTTATTATATCGTTGTGCCCACGTAGTCCCCGTATTGTTATTATTGTGCCCCAAATAAGCCCACTATTGTTATTGTTGTTCCCTTTCATTATTATTGTTATGTTGAATTTGATTATACTATGACCCCTTAGACTCCTATGTATAGAAAGTAGGTGTTTTCATTTCTAACATCCAATAATTGCTCATTTGTGTAATGTAAAGGAGGTCTACACCTCAAAGAGGCTAATTTTTAAGGCATTGATCTATCTTTTCTATCTTTTTGTGAGTTGGTTTCATAACAAAGATGTTGGGTTATGACATTGAAATAATCTACGAAAAGGGAAGAAAAATGTTGTTGCAAATGCACTCTCAAGAAATGATGAGGATGTCAAATGATTTCTTTGTGTGATTTCTATTATACAACCAAATTGCATAATCGAAGCAAGGGATGAATGGAAGAATTTTGAATAAATGTGGATACTCATTCAAAAGTTGCAACAAGATCCCAATATGTCTCATACGTTCAGATGGAAAAATGATTCATTATGGTACAAAGACAACTTATATCTTTGTAAGAATTCCCAACTCAAACAAAATGTCATTTTGGAATTGCAGACCTCTTCCTTGGGAGTGCACTAGGGAATTTTAAGAACTTACCACAAGGCCAAGAAGAAATTAGATTGGGGGGGCTTAAATATGATATTCAAATGTTTGTGGAAGAATTCTTCGTTTTCCAACAAAATAAATTTGAGACAATTAAGGTCTTGGGTTTGTTACAACCTTTAACAATTCCAAATCAATGTTGGGAGGAGGCTTGAATAGATTTTATCGTAGGATTACCAAATTCTAAAGAAAAGAGTGTCATTGTGGTGGTAGTTGATAGAGTTACCAAGTATGCACAATTTGTGCATTATCTAATCCCTTTAAAGCTAGTACACTTGCTACTACATTTATGGAAACAATTTAAAAGCTACATCGAAACCCAAAGATTATTGTAAGTGACAAAGATCCCATTTCCACTATAAACTTTTGGACAAAATTATTTTCTTGGTGGGTATTTAATTATATCATAGATCATCTTATCATCCTCATTCTTGTGGGAAAAATGAGATAGTGAACAAATATTTGGAAGGATATCTTCATTGCTTTGTATCTGATAAATAAACATAATTGGTCAAGTGGTTACCTCTAGCTGAATGGTGGTATAACATTTCCTTCCATACTGTAGAAAAAATGACCCCATTTATGGCCCTTTATGGACGTCATCCACCATCCAAAACATCATATTTATGATAATACTATAAGGTTCAAGTAGCGAATTATCAAATCAGGCATCAACAACAAGTTCTGGAACTCTTAAAGGATAACCTCACCTTGGAACATAATCAAATGAAACAACAACGAAATCAACATCGCAGCAAAATAATTTTTAATGTAGGTGACTGGGTATTTTTATCGCTACAACCATACAAAAAAATGTCCCTCAAGCTAGCTAAGAAGGATAATAAATTATAACCAAAGTATTTTGGTCCTTACAAGGTGTTACAAAATATTGGTGCTATGGCATACAAATTAGAGCTTCCTCCATCTTCTTGAGTGTACCCAGGTTTCCATGTTTCATGCTTAAAGAAGGTTATAGGTGACAATATCCAAGTTCAAACAACATTTCTAGAACTTGAAAAGGAAGGAAAGATCATATTGGAATCTGAAGCAGTCACGGAAATAAGAACTTGGCAACTACAGAATCAATTAATTTCAAAGTATCTCATCAAGTGGAAGAACTTACCCACTAAATATTCCATATGGGAGGATGGGAATTTTAAACCAAATCTTACAGAACTACTCAAGTATTGAGGACATGAATTTTTTGAAGGAGAGGGGAACATTAGGTGCAGATACTACAAGTGTAACCCCTTATTTTTATTGTTGGCATAACCCCCTTATTGTTATTGTTGTGCCCACGTAGTCCCCATGTTGTTATTATTGTGCCCTTAGAAGCCCACAACTGTTATTGTTGTGGCCTTACATTATTATTGTTATGTAGGCTATGATTATATTGTTACCCCTTAGACTCCTATATATATTGGAGGTCTTGTCATTTGTATCATCCAACAATTTCTCATTTATCTAATGTACAGGAGGTTTACCCCTTGAAGAGGATAATTTTTAAGTCATTGATCTATCATTTTGTGAGTTTGTTGCATAACAAACATAGAACCCTTGAAACTGCATGCACTTTGTGTGATTTTCATGGGTCTACATGGGTTTTATCCGTAGATGACCCAAGCCTGCTCATGGGATACAAGTTGTTTTATATTGTTTATTTGGCATTCCATATTTTACTTTGATATTTCCTCGAACATAACCTATAGTTGTTGTTTTTGGGTTTCTTTTTGTTATGCCTTTCGTAAACTATTACATTCTTTATTTGTAGGGATGGAGTTCTACATAGTACAACTTGCAACAAGTATACTTTACGCTACCTAGCTTAGTCTCTGTAAATTTTCTATGTCATCACGGGTTTTTTTCTAACCTTAGGAGATAATGCCATTGCAGGCACGTTCTAGCATGGGAAGGAAGCGATTTTAAATTGAGGTTTACTATTTCTCACAATGCCTCAGGTCATTCCTTGTAATTTTCCTCTTCCGAATGTCAATTATTAAGTCTCGGCGAGTTGCGTTTGGGGTCTGACCCCCTTACAAAATTTTCTTTGGGTTTGAACAAAACTCCCCATGAGGGTTATGTAGACATTTTTTTGGCATAGATATGACTCCTCGTTTTCAATATTTAGTCCGGTGGCCTCCTATGCTTAATGAATGACTATTTTTCGAATATAAAGTATTGTACAATTATATCCATGATCTCTTGTCATGCTTCAATTGGAGAATATATAAATCAATATTTTTCATTTCATTTCTATAATTTATGGGGTTTATTATTATGGCATATTTTAGTCAACTTCATTATTTCCTTGAACTATAGATGTACCTTTATTAGAATTATGAATGCAAAATTTGATGCCTCATTAACTAATATAAATCATTGTTGTTAGTATCTTGTTTGGAGATTCCTTCCTGTTCAACTATATGATGTTGGGTTGCATGGATTCAGCTAGGTGCTGACCCCTAGATACTCATCCTATGGTTGAGCTCAGTGGTTCCTTCTGTAAATTTATTAATATTCTGATAGTGATATTAAATCAGTTAAGGTTGGCTTCGAGACAAAATCCTTTGACATATTGTTATGATTGCTTTGATTTCCCACATGACTCTTGGCCTATCATGATTGACTAAATGGCTTGTTATATCTTAATGATTTGATATAAAGTGGGGGATTTACGTTTGCATTAATTTATGGTCGTAGCCTTGGTAATTCTTAATATTTATAATTTTGTTTAAATTATTAAACATCAGATTCATATATTTATCACTCTTATCCATATCAAGGAGATGCAATTTTAAAGGGTCACTTTCGAGCCTACTTTAATATTCTCCTAGGAGCTATGACTCCATAACCTATGACAGTTAAATTGGCTAGTGACCCTTTGCTTATACCTACATGCTTAGTACAGTAATTTACTCACTACCACTCATTTTGGTCTCTCTCATACAATGTAACCTTCAAAATGTCACATGGTTAACTAGAACACTTTTATTTTATCAAATAAGAGAAACACAATTTACTAACATATACAAGATACTTATTTAGCTATATATTTTGGGAGATTGTATATATAGATCCACCTCATCTCATTATGTTGATATACAATTAAGTAAATGTTTATTGAAAATTGGGCTTGTGTTGCCTCTTCTCTCATGGTAGAGCTCATAATCCAAAGTGATTCGTGCAAGATTTTTAATCAATACTATATCTACTAGATGGACTAGAAAACACCATCAAACACAAATCCAAGGTATTGTACCTTTGTTATATGTGAATAATGGTATTCTAAACATTGTGATAACATAACTCGAACTGGAGGAAAAAGCATGTTGTTGAGGTTGAGTTACAATCATATATAATGGAGGAACAATAGAAGGATGGTGTTCTTGCATTGTTCGTCTTCAACTGTGTCAATAGATATTGGCAGGCAATGACCCCATGATGATGGAACTTGTACATGAGTGGTTTTTGCCAATTATTTATGATGGATGTCCACCTTGTAAGGAATACACTAAATAAAGTTGAAAGGAGAATATTGGAAATTATGACGAACAAGTGGACGTTTCATTGTATCTCAAGGGTTTGTTCCACTATCTTTGTGTTTCTTTACGTGCCAAGTAAGTTACTTACTCATTTGCAATTGTCATGCACAAATATGTGGCATGCAACTAAGTGTATTAAGCTCATTCTACCTTGTTTTGTCTAGATATCTATGGTTGTTACTATGTGACCTACTTTAGAGATTTTTATTTTTATTGTAAGTGCTAACCTTCTTCGAAAATTCTATGGATTCTCATGCCCATGGAAATAAGTTGTGGTGATTTTAATTTAATATTTTATTATTATAAATCACATAAAAATGTGCAATATTAGAAATATTAAAATTTAATAACGATGTTCTCACTTAGTTCGTTCATGGAAAAAGACACTTGTTGCCTTTTGATAACTGCTTTCTTTTAGAAATTAGATTGAGGTTCATAGATTGGTAAAATATACTCGGCCATTAATCTATAGATATTTCATTATTTATATTCTACTTTGAGCCTCATGGAAAATGTGTTTTGTTTATTATTCTTTATAGTGGGCATGTAGTTTGACCAACATTTTTGAGCCTATAGATAGTAGCTATTATGATAATTTTTGTTTATTTTTGTTTACACTTGAGTAACAATTGTAGGGAAATAATTCATTTTCCACTCCAAGCATCAAGGTGTGGTAACTCATTTTTTTCATTCACTTTTTTCTTAAATGTTGGGTGCTAGTTGAGACTAATATATTTTTCGAAATGTTAAATGGATTTATTTTTAAGAATGAGGGGAATTGTCATTAGTTAGGGCTTTTTTTTTTTAAGAAAATGAAAAATTAAATTGGGTTGATTGCTATTCTCTATCATTATTTATGTGTTCTTAACAACTGAGAGTAAAAATATAGATAACTATCCACCAAAATATAAGAAATTAATTTATAAATTCAACATTTTATTGATGACTAACAATAAAATATTTTATTATTATTTTAACTATTACATTCCAACTAAACATAAAATCAATTATTTATGTATTATATTTCAAAAAAATTTATAATATTTTTTAGTGATAAAAAATATAAATAAAAGTTATATTAATATTATATAATTATATGGAAAAAAGAGATCCTATTTGAAACAAAAATTTATAATAATTAAAATAAACCTAATATATTTAATATATTATATCATTATGGTTAAAATATGTATAATTATACATTTTATATTCTTATTATTACTAATTTTTAATATATTATCTTAAATATTTATTAATTTTATTTTTAAATGTAAACTTAACATGCTGTCGCACTAAACCATTGAGCGCCTATCTATCTAACGTGAAGGATGTAAGACTTCAAATTTTGGCCGGTTTCATCCACCGTATTTGACTTTATGTGATATGATCTGATTTCGTCCGCCATTGGATTCGGAGTTATGTACCAATATTATATTTAATTCCTCAATATTATATTTAATTCAAGATTTCTAATATTTTTATGGTCATAAAAATATAAATGAAAGTTATATATATATATAAAAGAGAAAAAGAGACTTACGTGAAGAAAATTTGTAATATTAAAACAGACATGCTGTCGCACTGAACTACGTGGAGAATTAGTATCCAGAATTAGTTAAAATTTTGCCCGTTTCAAAATTCATATCCCTATTTATATTACAAAAAGATTTATAATATTTTGATAGTCATAAAAATATAAATGAAAGTTATATATATATAAATAAAAGAGAAAAAGAGACTTATGTGAAGAAAAATTGTAATATTAAAGCAGACATGCTGTCGCACTACGTGAAGGATGTGAGAGTTAAAATTTGCCCGGTTTCAAGAATTAGCATCCAGAATTTCGCTTAGCCACCATCTTTCACTTTATGTGACGTGATTTGGATTTCGTCCGACATTAGATTTGGATTCCGAGTCATGTACCAATATTATATTTATACCTATCCCTATTTATATTTCAAAAAGATTTATAATATTTTTGTTGTCATAAAAGTTATAAATGAAAGTTTTATATTTAAA
>APFE030506256.1:0-14978 GCA_000404065.3 Pinus taeda
GAAGCAAAGCAGATCATTGTGTGTATTTTAAATTAATTGGTGACCGTGTTATTTATCTGGTCTTGTATGTGGATGATATGTTGTTGGGTGGAAATGACAAAGAAATTATCCAGGATTTGAAGACCCAATTGTCCTCCAAATTCGACATGAAAGATCTCGGTTCTGCAAACTATATTTTGGGCATGGAAATTAAAAGAGATCGGGCAAAGAGGAAGCTCTGGTTAAACCAGAGGAAGTATGTCGAGACAATATTGCAGAGGTTTAATATGCAGGATAGTAAACGGTGAAGGTTCCTATTCCTGTACGTGTAAGGTTATCTGCTGAACAGTGTCCCAAGACACAAGAAGAGGAAGAGGACATGTCCCGTGTTCCATATGCAAGTGCAGTCAGTAGCTTAATGTATGCAATGGTCTATACTAGACTAGACATTGCACATGCAGTGGGAGTATTGAGCAGGTTTATGTCAAACCAGGGAAGGAGCACTGGACAGCAGTGAAGCGGGTTTTCAGGTATTTGTGTGGCACTAGTGATTATGGTTTGTGCTACCAAGGAAGACCAGGATTGGACAGAGTGTTGGACATCCGTGGCTTTGTTGATGCAGATTGGGCTGGAGATCTGGATCAGAGAAGATCTACAAGTGGGTATGTGTTTAACCTATTTGGAGGTGCAGTCAGTTGGATGAGTAAGAAACAATCTGTAGTGGCACTATCAACTACAGAGGCAGAATACATGGCAGCCACTCATGCAAGCAAGGAAGCAGTTTGGTTGCAGAGATTGTGTTCAAGTATGGGGTTAGTACAAGCAGCTATAAGGATAGACTGTGATAGCCAAAGTGCAATTTTCTTGGCAAAGGAACCCTGCTTATCATTCAAAGACAAAGCACATTGATGTTCAGTATCACTTTGTGAGGGATATGATAGAAGACAAAAAGGTGTTGCTGGTTAAGGTGGACACTTTGAAGAATACTGCAGATGCATTGACAAAATCTGTTAGTTCTGGGAAGTTCTCTTGGTGTAGAGAAACAATGGGTGTTTCAAGGTTGGAAAAATTACTAAGCTCTCTTGTGGCCCCCTGTGGAAAGAAAACAACAAGTGGGAGATTGTTCGGTTGTGTTATATTCTTTCACATAGTTAATAGGGGGTTTGAGGGGTACCCGTAACCCCACTTTATGGGGTCCGGGGCAACGGCCCGGAAAATTTTGGTTTTGGACTCTATGTTAGGTTGGGCGGACCCACCTATGGTTTTGTGCATGATTTTCGCACATGTTTTTTGGACGCGATGGTTTTCGGTCCATGGTATTGGATTGATGGTTTTTTGGTCCATGGTATTGGACGTGATGGTTTTTGGGTCCATGGTATTGGATGCTTCGGCATGTTTAAATATGTATTGTAACATTGGAAGGAATATAATGGAAAATCAAGCTGGTAGTCTCGGTTTTGAGATCCAGTGGGAAATCTCTGTGTATATGTGTTTTATGTGTTATGCTCTCGCATTTTTATTTTTCCTGTGATTTAGAATTCGTATGCAGGTAATCTCTGTACGAGGTTAAAACCTACAAAAACAAAAAAAAACAATGAAGTAAGAAGGGTCATCTAGCACAAACAGTGCACTACACTTCATCAGTTTATGATACTCTAATTGATAATTTATGTAGAGCAATTTAGGACACTAAATTGACCAAACATTTTGGCGCTGTTTCCGGGGAAGTGTAACTAGGTAGCCTTATCTCTTACATTAAAAAAAAAAAAACAGTGACATGCATAGAGAAAGAGACTCCAGGTGTAGATTTATAGCTAGGGGCAGAAGTTCGATTCCTACAACACCACAAAATCCACCAAGGGAAAGGAAAGATACACCTCCATCCCAGAATTATACTCCCAACCATAGGATTCCTGGAAATCCAGGAGCAGAAACCCAATCAGAAGAATCTCCTATTTCATCTATTAAGACAGTTCTAGGAGAGAAAAATTTTCACCTCCACATGAGAGCCTATTGTAGTTGAAGAATTAGGAATACCTGGTGAGGAAGAAGAAGTAGAAACTCTCTGCCATAGTCCATTAATAGAAGAACCAAAGGAGGAGGGAATAACCTTGCAGGTTGAACCCTATAATGACTCTAAAGAAACTATAATGGCAGAGGAAGAACAAGATGGAGAATTCTCACTGTTTGGAGGAGGGGTTAGAGGGAGAGGTAGAGGAAATAATGGAGGAGGTAGAGGTAATAATGGAGGATGCAGAGGAAATAGGGAAGTAGATAACTCTTTTGGATTCCATATAGTGGATGAGGAAACAAATGCCACATTGAAAAATATCTCACCATCTGTCCTGCCAAACTTCTATGGGTTGAGAAGTGAGGACCCTGAAACATTTTTGTTCGAGTTTGAAGTCTTGTGCAGAACTTATGACTATCTAAAAGATTCTCAAAAACTTAAATTGTTTCCTTCAACATTGAAAGGGGCTGCTTTGAAATGGTTCATGGGGTTAGTCACTCAATCCATTAGAACATGGAATGACATGAAAAAGGCATTTTTGAATAGATAGTTGGATTATTGCATGCCTACCAATCATAAAAATGAGGTGTTCAAGATGATGCAAAGAGATGATGAAAACTTAGAAGATTTGATTGAGAGATTCAACTATAATTTAAAAAGAGCAAAAATGAACAATTTAGATGAAGAAACTTTGAAAGCTCTTTTGTTAAAAGCCATTAGAGATGAGTGGATAGATATCCTTAACGTGATGGGGAAGGGAGATATCTCTCAACTTCCATTGAGTGATATAAGAGAACTGTGTATTCATCTCTCAAGAGGGAAATCTAAAACATGGAAAGGGCCGAGAGATCCTTCTCTTTTTAGAGCAAACAAATTTGCAATTAGATCAGTAAGCAGGGCAGAAATTGGCAATATGCTTGATGAGTTTAAAACTGACATTCTAGGGAGCCTTAGTGAGAAACTAGACATCCTTAAAATTTAAACAAGCAGAAAACAAAGGTTGATGCTTTAGCCATTTTTTGTCCAAAATGCAGAAAGAAACATGCTCTAAGGGAATGCTCTTTAGATGCAAAATTGTAGAAACTTGTATGATCTGTTTGGAAAGCCATGAAACCAAGGGTTGTCCTTCAATCCCAGGTCTTAAGGCTGTCTTTCAAGAGGAAACGGTATCAAATTCTGCAGAATATATTTGTTTTGATACAAGAAGACCTTGGTTGGGGCCAAAAAATTAGGGATTTAACAATCCAATGTATCTTCAACCCCCACCAAACTGGAATTCTTGGCAGCAACCTTGGCCTCAACCTTAACCTCAATCTCAGTATCAATCTCAACCGTGGGCACAAGGGGTACAAAATCCTTATGGGAGATTTGCTCAATATTACCAATATCCTCCATCCTATCAGAATTATCCTCCCCCGCAAAATCAACAGCCACAACTTCAAAATCAGAACCCTCAACTTTCATTGCCATTTCCACAACAACCCCCACAACAAAGTCAAAATCCTCAACTCTTACTGCCATTTCAGCAGAAACCAAATCAGCTACCCGCCCAACCATTACCAAACCCCAAGAATAAAAACCCTCAGAATGCTTACATGGTAGAAGGACAACAATTTCCATCTTACATGATTACTCCTCTAGATCTTAATGATGTTCAACTAAGATCTGGTAGGATATTAGAAAAGGAAAGACCTCCTGTAGTTATTCAAGAACAAGACACTTTTGAGGAAGATTCTCTAAAAGTCAATAAAAGTTTTGAGGAAACATCTCTCCAAAACCAAAACATTGAAAAACAAAAAAAAAAAATAATCAGTGAAAACAACTCCTATCATTGAGTAACCAACATCTACTTCTACACCTCCTTTTTTTAAGAGACTACAAATTGATAAAGGGGTGGAAAAACAGATCTTGTGGCCCAATTATGATTTTCTAGATGAATTGAAGAATGTCTGTATCAAAATTCCTTTGTTACAAGCCATTAGAGAAATTCCAATTATAGCCAAGACAATAAAGGAGTTGAGCATCAAAGACCAGGAAAAAAATCAAAAGAAACAAAACGAATTCACCTGGATGGAAAGATAACAGATATAAAATGGGAAAAATTGCCATACAGAAATATGTGGATCCAGGAAGTCCAAATGTCAAGACACATATAAATGGAATTGAAATTCCAAATACATTGATTGACTTAGGGGCAACAATAAACATCATGAGTAGACAAACTATGGAGCAGCTTAAACTTCCCAATTTTCTTTACACACCTACCTTACTGCAGCTTGCAGATAGATCAATAATCAAACCAGATGGTGTACTAGAAGATATTTCAGTATCGTTAGATTCTTGGGAATATTCTGTTGATTTCATGATCTTAACTCCCAAGAAAAATCTAAGAGGACACCCACTCATATTAGGAAGACCTTGGCTAGCCACAGTTGGTGCTTTTATTAGTTTTAGATTTGGTGACATGTATATTTCTGATGGTAATTCAACAAAGAAATTTACTCTGTATCCTCCAGCAAAAGAAATCACAGAAATAGATGACAAGGAATGGATTGATGATGAAGATGATACTCAACCTCTCTTTATTATGTCAGAAATTAGTGAAGATAGTCAAATTTTGAATACATTGGAAAATTTTGAAACATCTTCAGAATATGATCATGCACAATTTCAAGAAAAATCTAATGTTGAATACTTGTCATCTAGGCAGATGTCTCTCTATTCTATGGAAAAGTTTGGTAGCTCTACATTGAAATTTTTCCAGGTAGGACATTGAACATAAACAAAAACTTGGAGAAACTACAACAAGAAGAGCTAACCAAAACATTACAAAAACATTCTACTGCATTTTCATGGGAGTACACCAACATGAAAGGCATTGATCTTAAGACTTGTATCCATCATATCTATATTGAGGAAAATAGTAGACCAATCAGACAACCTCAGAGAGAATGAATCCAAATCTTAGGGAAATTGTAAAAGAAGAGCTCCAAAAATTACTAAATATAAACTTCATTTACCTAATGAAAAGTAAATAACAAAATTAAAAACTCTTCTCTTGATGCCACTATTAAGAACAAATTAATCCCTAATAATGCTATTATCCCTACAATTTATGGAGTGCCTAAAATCCATAAAACTGGTGTTCCTTTAAGACCCATAGTAAACACTATAGGATCACCCACTTATTGGTTAGCAAAATATCTTGCTAACAAACTTAGACCTTTATCCGGTAACACTCCCTCTTATATCAAAGATTCGGCTTCCTTCATAGAATGGATCAAAAACCTAGAATTTAGTGACAGTGACCTAATGGTTAGCTTTGACGTAGTGTCTCTCTACACTATGATTTCGGTAGATGAAGCCTTAGAAGTATTGAAGAAAATCACAGACCTTGAAACGGTGGAACTAATAGGCATTTGCCTTAAATCTTCATACTTCAGTTTCAAGGGAAAAATCTATGAGCAAACACATGGCGTTGCAATGGGCTCTCCATTATCACCATTGATTGCCAATCTATACATGGAACACTTTGAGCATATGGCCCTTAGGTCTTTCCCCTTTACCCTTGAAGAATGGAAACGATATGTAGATGACATCTTTGCTAAATGGAGCCATGGTTTGGACAAACTTAAGGAATTTTTATCTCATATAAATAGCCTCTCTAAACACATAAAATTCACTATTGAAATTGAAAAAGACAACTAGCTCCCCTTCTTAGATGTCCTCCTTACTAAGAAAAATGGCAAACTAAGCCACCAGGTTTTCAGAAAGCAGACACACACTGACATATATCTTCATTCAAACTCCCACCACCATCCGAAGCAAAAAGTTGGTGTCATCAAAACCCTAGCCACCAGAGCCTCCAGAATCTCTGACCCTGAACATTTAGAGGAAGAACTTAACCATCTCCATGAGGTCTTTGTAAACAATGGCTATCAAAAACACATTATCCAAAAAATAATTAAAGATTCCATAACCAATAAACAGAAAAGAAAATCTCTTGAAAACCCTAGAATCTCCTTACCCTATATTAAAGGAACCACAAATAAAATTGCCAGAGTTCTCGCCAAGCATAAAATTATGGTTGCTTTCACGCCCCCTAACACCCTAAGAAACATGCTTGAGTCTACTAAGGACTTATTAAACCCAAAAAATTACAAAGGAGTATACTCGATTCCTTGTTCTTGCGGTAAGGTTTATATAGGTGAAACAGGGAGATCCTTTGGAATAAGATTAAAAGAACACATTAATGATATTACAAGAAATAGGTCGGAAAAATCAGGTCTAGCAGAGCACACATGTTTCTCCTCACATTATATCTGTATGGAACAAGCAAAGTTAGTCCACAAGGAAGACCATTATTTAAAAAGAAGGGTAAAAGAGGCAATTGAAATTGAGAAATCCTCCAATAACATGAATAGGGATGATGGTCTTAAATTAAATAGCACCTGGAAACCCTTATTAAACAGAATGAAAAAGCATTAAATTATTCTAATACTTTCTAACTAATTCATAACAAGTAACTCATTTATATAACATATCATATAATTAAATAAAAAATAATATATCTTTTAATTAATTAATATAATATATATAAAGAATTATATTATTTTTATAATTATAATATAATAATAATATAATTATATAATTAATTAATAATATAATAATAATATTAATAAATATATAATATTTAATATAATGATATGATAACCATAATAACTAATAGATAAATAATATAAATTAGAACAATGTTTAAAATGAAAAAATTGAAAAAATATAATATGTAATTAATATTAATAATATTAAAAAAAAAACAGAATAATATAAATCTAAAAAATTATAATAATAAATAAATAATATTAATATTAACATAAAATAATATTAATATTTATTTGGATAAATAGATAAATAAAATATAAAAATTAAATAAAAAATAAAAAATTTAAAAATAAATAAATAAATGATACTACAATATAGATATAATATTAATAATACAAATAAATAATTAAACACACAAATATATATTATATAACTAACGGATACGTTTAGATTATATTAACATTAAAACCTTAAATTTTAATTCATATTAATAATTATTAGATAAAATAGCTTAAATATAATTAATTAATTATATTAAAAAAATAGCAAATTTATTAATATAATTTGAAATAACTCGGGTCGATTTTTTTTTTTGCTAATCATGGATTTAATCTATTATTAAGGAAAAAAGCTATTTACAGATAAGGTGCTGGCTATAAGAGAGGACAACCATTCTCAGCTTGCCAATGCATTGGTTCTGAGACAGCCCCAACATAGGGGAAACCAGCCTGAAGGAGTCAAAAGTACAAAAAGAAACATTATCCTCAGTTTTATAAACAGTGCAAACAAGACAGCAAAAACCAGCCTTTCATCCATCTGGATGTGCCTGCATGGACAAAAATAGAAGTGGAACATGATCCTAAAAGAACTGCCACCTAGCATTGGGCACAATGAGCTCCGTGGCCGGTTCCTCCATTATCGGGCAACCCCAATTTTCATAGTTGTCCATCGGGTTTGGCTCACCATCACCTTCCTTCCGCCGCGTGTCCTCCTCATTCTGCATATTCATCTCCTTGCCTGGCGAGGCCTGCTGAAGCTTTGAATCCTCACTCCTATTCCGCATTGCCTCCTTCCCCTTCCGCTTGTGCTGCCCTTCATGCTCAGTTTCCATGATAGTGCTCATATTCTGATGGGCACCTTGTTGACTGGGCTCCGCCCGAAATGTGGCACTTCCAAAGCAGAGCCCCTGGTTGCTCTGCTCCGCCTCCTCGGTGAATAAGATGGAGATGGTGGCCATAATGATAGGCTGGTTAAGCGTGCTTCGGAAGTGGAAGAGCATGGTGTGGGGGGAGGGATTTCTTGGCAGGGGGAAAGGAGCAGAGTGAATACCCGCACGACCCCTCCCACTCCTCGTATTGGGGTAATGAGTATTTTCAGCTGAGGAGGAGGGAGAGCTCGAGGAGCTTCGCCTCCTGGCCTGCTGACGAGAGCTTCCCCCTCTCGAGCCTCCCCTTCTACTGATAAGCCGCTACCTCACCATGACAGAGAGGAGAATAGAGTGAGCGCGCATAAGCGAACAGAAAAGAGCTTGAGCTAGCGGAGGGCGCGTCTCAGCAACACAGCGGAGCTCGAACATCTCCCATAACCCTCCTCCTCCCGACCGGCGATGCTTATGGAGCCTCCTGTCAATTCCATATCTGTCCCGGAATTTAACATAACCCGCCGCGTCTCAGCTTTCCTCCGCCATAACTGCTGCATTCAATGCCGCCGAAGGCCGACTAGCCCCGAAGCATGCGAAGGCGATGGTCCTTTCCTTTGCGTGCCTGTACCTACCTGCTTCCCGTTGCGCAAGGCCATGTGATGGCCCCTTCAACTGTTTTGAATCCATCGTTTCTCTGGCCATATGGTGTGGAGCTGGAAGGTGTCAATCGACACTGCTCCACCCCTGTCCCATCCACCTATGTCCTCGGTGAATCACCCGCATCCGGGGATAATCGGGCTGACATTATAAACAAATAGATATCAAATTTATTTCTAAACAACTATTAATAGCTCCGTAATTTTCACATCTCTCTCTTCTCAAAATACAGATCTCATTGCCTTGATGATGGACTCACCTAGATAGTCTGAAACGTTGGTTTCATAAATGGTTCACAGGTTTTTCCACTAGCATAACATTCATTTACCCAATTTTAGATAGCCAATGGGTTTCTCCTTTGGTAATTGTGCCTAAAAAAAATGGTAAATGGAAGGTGTGCATTGATTATCGAGAATTGAATAAAGTAACCCTTAAAGATCACTTTCCTTTGCCCTTTATAGATCAAGTGTTAGATACATTAGCAGGTAAGAAGTATTTCTCATTCTTGGATGGTTTTAGTGGTTATAATCAAATTCAAGTAGCACCTGAGGATCAAGATAAAACCACATTTACTTGTCCATGGGGAACTTTTTCCTACCGAGTACTTCCTTTTGGTTGTGTAATGCTCCTGCAACATTCCAAAGAGCAGTACTAGGAATTTTTTCTGATCTAATACATGATTGTGTAAAGGTATATATGGATGATTTTACAGTCTATGGACACACATTTGAAGAAGCTTTGGAAAATTTGGAAAAAGTTCTTAAAAGATGTAAAGAAACAAGCCTTTCATTAAGCCATGAAAAATGTTTTATGATGTTTACAGAAGGTATTGTTTTAGGACATCACATTTCGGGAGATGGGATTAAAGTTGACAAATCTAAAGTTGAATTCATCTCTAAGTTATCAATTCCAAATTGCCAAAAGGATGTTAGAAGTTTTCTAGGATTTACAGGATACTATAGAAGGTTTATAGAAAAATTCATTAAAATAGCATCTCCACTCTTCAAATTGCTTACAAAAGATTGTGAATTCAGTTGGAATCCTGATTGCTAACTAGCATTTGAAACCTTGAAAACAAAAATTTCTGAAGCACTTATTTTAAGAGGTCTAAATTAGAAACTTCCTTTCCATTTTTCTACAAATGCTTCAGATACAACTCTGGGAACTGTATTGGGACAAAAAGATTTGATTCCTTATGCCATTTACTATACAAGTAATAATTTGACTCCCACTGAGTTGAATTATACTGTGACTGAAAAGGAATTTTTAGCTGTTATTCATGAAATTAATAAGTTTAGACACTATATAACAGGCTATGAAACCTTCATTCATACAGTTCACTCTGCAATTAGATATTTGATGAATAAACCTATTAGTAATGGCAGAGTTACAAGATGGCTTTCACTTTTGCAAGAATTCAACATTACTGTGCTAGATAGACCTGGAAAACAAAACACAGTTGCTGATTTCTTGTCTAGGATTCAAAATATCAAAGAAGACTCTCGGGTTGAAGATAAATTTCCTAATGAATATCTTTTTGCAGTAACTACTCAAATTCCTTGGTTTGCAGATGTTGCTAATTACTTGGTTACAGGGAAGTTGCCTTCACATTTTTTTCCTAGAGAGAAAAGAAAGATTATTCAAGAAAGTGCAAGATATTCATGGATCACTAATGAATTGTATAAAATAGGGCCGGAGCTTATGATCAGAAGGTGTGTTAGGGAAGATGAAATGCCTGATATTCTCCAAGCATGTCATGATGAGTCGTGTGGTGGACACTTTGCTGACAAGAGGATAGCCTATAAAATCCTTTCTTTAGGATATTATTGGCCATCCAAGGAGGTGCGACAACTGCCAAAGGGTAGAGAAACCTGCTCCCTCAAATGAATTTCCATTACAAACTCAGGTACTTATTGAACCCTTTGAAAAGTGGGCTTTAGACTTTATTGGACCAATTAGTTCTCCATCTAAGCAGAAAATATATATATTGGTATGCACTGATTATGTTACCAAACGGGTAAAATCCAAAGCATTACCTTTTGCTAACAAAAAATTTGTAGATAATTTTCTTTTTGAGGACATCTTCACTTGTTTTGGTGTTCCAAGAGAAATTGTGACAGATCAGGGATCTCAATTCACATCCAACATAGTGGAAAGGCTTATGGAGGAGTGCAAGATCAAGCATAAGAAATCTACTCCCTTTCATCCACAAGCAAATGGTCAAGTGGAGTCCACAAATAAAGTGATTGAAGGAATCCTCACTAGGACTATGCATCTACATAGAAGAGATTGGGAAGAAAGGCTTCCTGAAGCCTTATGGGCCTATATAACTACATGGAGGAACACAACGGGACATACACCCTATGAACTTGTTTATGGGAAACAAGTCTTGTTCCCTATAGAGTTCCAAATTAGAATTTTCAAGATGGAAGTCCAGTTGGGGATGGATTTATCAGAGGCTCAAAAACATAGGCTGGAGCAATTAAATGAACTTGATGAAATTAGGTAAGAGGCAGTTCAAAGTATTGGTATAGTCCAACAACAAAGGGCTAAATGGCATGACAAATACATAAAAAACAAGAGGTTGCAAGAGGGAGATTGGACACTATTATTTGATTCAAAGTTTAAATATTTTCAAGGGAAGTTTCAAACTCATTGGCTTGGGCCATATGAGATTGAAAAAGTCTTTAGTAATGGAGCAGTGAGGATTAGAACAATAGATGAAAGTCAAACTCCTCTTCTTGTGAATGGTCATATATTGAAAATATATCAAAAACCAATTTCAAAGGAGGAGTTAATCAAGATCTTCCAGAACAATTATGAAATGAAGTTAGTGAAGAAGAATCCTTCTTCTCCACCAACTTAGTCTTTATTTTTCCTAAAAAAAAAAAAAAAAAAAATTGTATAAGATTGAAAACCAGTCATTGATTGGCATGCTTATACAAAAAATATAGGGTGAAAATCAGAAGTTTCTGACACCTTATATTTTCCATTTCCCTTCTGAAAAAAAGTGGTGAAAAAAAGCCACAGTCACTCTGCATTTTGCAAAATTCATTATCTCATCTCACTTTACTTTGTTTTCCTTTTACAGTTTCACTTCTTTCCATTGCCATATTTCACCAATAAAATTTTTCTTTCCCAACATTTCTTTCATCTCCACTTTCGTTTATCATCTTGTCTTATTTTCACTTACACAACCATTTCCATTTCATTCATTCATAAGCCATATTTTACTCTCTGTTTCACGTTCTGCAATTGTTTTCATGTTCTGTAGCTGATTCCGTTCTGCAGCTGATCCTATTCTACAACTAATCTGATTCTGCAGCAACAATTTGTTTATCAGTCCAAGCATAAGTATCCAGTTCATAATAAAATCATGTATGCAGGTAATTGAAGAAAAATCAACTTTGAAGACCAATCATGCCTAAAGTACCTGTGGAGAAAACATCAAAATATTAGCAAGTGGAAGGTAAAGGTTTCAAAGGTAAATGCAAAAAAATTATTTCAAAAAGCAATTTAAAAACATAAGCTTGTATAACATGTATGATCACATGTCTCCTTGATTAATCATCATGTGATTTGACCACCACGATGTCTCCGCCATATCTTTCGCTTTCATTGACAAACGGTTCAATGATTCCTTCATAACTAATCTCCGCTTCAAACTCCATAGCTTGTACTTAACCGGTCCTCCACAACTACACATGTTAACAATCAGATTAACGACATGACCTACCTATCTACGACTCTTCAAACCTTGACTGTTTATTTATTACATGCCAACTCCTAAGTTTTTCTCTCATATTTACGCAACCATTTTGTGTATACAGTCATTCTGTTTCCATATATTTTGTGTATACAGTCATTCTGTTTCCATATTCACAGTCATTCTGTTTCCTACCCAGTCATCCTGTTTCCATATGCATAATCATTCTGTTTCCATATACCCGGTCACTCCATTTCCATATATGCAGTCATTCCATTTCTTAGACAGTGAGAGTAGTTTTAAAGGGTAACCAAGAATAGAGGATATGGGGCTTATTGTTAGAACTAAGCCCGTAGGGGTAAATTACATGGAGGGGTATCCGCAGCTCAAGGGGATGTTACAGAAGGCTGGATGGTTGTGTTTTATTGAAAATTTTGACGGCTACCATAAGAAAATCACTAAATTCTTTACAAGGTCATTTGATGGCACGGAAGTGGAAATAGGGGATATCAAATTTGCAGCCACTGAGTCTTTCATAGAAGAATCAACAGAACTCCCAAGACTAGGAGAAAGATGGTTTAAAAACAAAGAGTTTCATGCTGAATCTTGGAAGGTGATTCTTTAAAACCTAGGTATGTTACAGTATTTATAAAAGGGATTCCAATTTCAGCACTAAAAAACAAGTGGAGTAGCATGTTGTTAATACTGCAAAAATTCATTACATGTGAAGTAAGGTTTGGGTCTATGTATGCTTATCATATACGATTGTTAATGAATTTTCTAGAGAATGGTACCCTCAATCTTCCCTTTTTCCTTCTGAATAGTCTGAGAAGAATGACAACAAATGTCCAAAGGAAAGTTGAATCAATAGTAACAACTTTATATCATCATGGATTCGTGAAGATTTTAGTTGAATTTCATTTGTGAAGTGTAGGGGATACATGAGAAGACTTCTTGGTAAGGAATTTCTTCCAAGATGCTCCAGATTTATTTGAGGGAATTCATGTTAAAATAAGTAGAAGGAGAAATATCAGCATTGGAAGCTCCTCACAAAAAGATGATACGGAAATGGATCCTAAACCAGAGGTTAGGAAACATACTAAGAAAAAGAGAAAAATGAAAGAAAGGGTTGAAGAAATCAATAAGGACATTCTTGAACCTTCATCACCACAAGAATATGAACAACTGCTTTCTGAAAGACTAACCAAGATCAAGGAGCAAATCAAGAAAAATAAGGAGAAAGGAAAGAAGAAAAAGGTCACAAAAGAAGAAACCATAAGCTTCCAAAACATGAGGAGGAGCTCTAGACTCCGAGGCAAGGTGAAGAAGGTGAAATGAAAAGAGGCCCAGTTTATAAACTTAGAGGAAGAAACCCTAGTTCAGTCCCCTGATAGTATTTCATATGAACAAAGTCCACATAACTCTCCTCCACAAAATTTTGAAGGCAGCCCAAGTAGAGCTTCTCCTGGCATTGATCCAATACAACAACAAATATATGACTACATAGAGTCATTAGAGAAAAATAGTACCTTAGTAGACCCAAGGACTTCAGCTAATCTAGAGCAAACTGTCACCTCACAAGAAACTCTAACTAGTTCTCTCAAACAAGAGATCTTTGAGCTAGAAATTCTAAATAGGCACATCCAAAAAGAAAATGAAACCTTGAGGGAACAGAATGAGCTGTATAGAGCTATTCATGACAACACAATGCTACACTTGGGATTATGGTACAAGAAGAATAAGAAGCTAAAAAAGAAAAATAAGAAGCTGAGCAGAACACTTATTAATCTCAAATACAAATTTCTTAAGAGGAAGCCAAGGATGGCAATCAGTGCAAAGAAAAGTAAGAAGAGGAAGTTGGATGTCTTGGTAGAAGTGTCAGAACAAATGTAATAGGAGGAGGAAGTTCACAATTTTGATTGCATGGGGACATGCAATGGTTTTGCAGTGGGGGTATGTTCAGCCTCAAAACTGCCCTTTCCTTAGCAACTCCTCTCATCCCTTTTGCTTGTTTTTCCATGAAGAAATGCATTCCTATCATCAGTAACCAATATATATTTCCTTAAGGAGGACATTTGGTGATTTACATGTTATGCTTATATGTTCTGCTATTTGAATAAATTTTTGTCTTTTAGCCACGGAACGTAGCTTATTTTGCAGTTAATTGGTTGTTCCACATCTACTTCCATGCTTTAACAGATTCCAGGTGTCAGAAGGAGAAACTAACTACATGGGCATCTTGGAAATCATCATGACATGGATTGTGTCCTATTCACCTAGCTCAGGTCGACAAGGAAGATCGTACAAGACTCCGGTCAATGGAGAAGTCAAACATAGAGACCGAAGGCAACAGGACCCTATTTCATGGATAATCAACATGTTTCACAATGATGGGAAGCGTTATCCGAAACAAATTCTTGAACCCACGAACTCCAATAGCCATCTTTGCAACCGAATCCAACAACCATCATCTTGGATTTATGTCTCCAATAGCCAAGGAAGAAAATTCCGTGTGCCTGTCTTCTACGTGTTTTTGGTTGTAGGTTATTTTTCTCCACAAACAATTGCATAATTTTCTTATAAATACCTGTGTAAATAACTCAGAAGGAGTTCAGATTTCCTCATGTATTAAGCTCAAACTTATTGTTTTGTAATTTTGAAAAACTCATTTCCTATGTTTTTTTTAATATGAAGACCGCGAGTTTTATGTAGAAATTTTGAATAATTTAACACATATTCAACAGAGATTATCCTGATCATGTACTATTGTGGAAAACATACACAATACATAAGCTCCTCTACGTTGATCATCAATATAGCAGCATCAATAACAATAAAACATCAAGAGCATTCACACACTAACACAGTATGTATCCCGGGGA
>APFE030506256.1:22065-69583 GCA_000404065.3 Pinus taeda
TTCTCTAACACCTGTCCCTGCTGAACTGAACATGCACTGACATGCAACTGAGTTAACTGATGTATTCATTAGTTGTATTATGAGTTATAACTTGTGAATTAATTAATAACTAATTCACCCAACTCATCTCTAGTCTATTCGCCAGTTAGACTAAATACAACCAGTTTAACAAAACTAAACTGAACACAACTCCATCAACTGCACCTCCAGTCCACTAAACTAAACTCACTTGAGTTCTAACTGAAGTCCTGCATGAAAATATTAGTCATCCCATAGGTAACCACGTATTTCCTTCTGGGATCTGCATGTACCACATCCGTAGCTCACTGAAGTGCTCCAAGAGAATAAGACAAAGTTTATAGTCTAAATATTATTATGAGCTAATAATATTTGACTGTTCTATATTTAGACTGAGCAGTCACTCCGCTGTGATCTAAAAATAGAAGTCCATCTATTTTTTCCAACTTGATCAATCATCCATAAACAGCAACCTGCAATCCATAGACATGATCCATATGTCTAAAAATAGACATAGTCTAAAAATAGACTTGCGCCAAAAATAGCCTGCGGGCCCACTTAGTGAAGGCGACTCTTTTCACTAAGCTCCATCATCTTGTTGCAATCTCAACATTTTATGGATATGTGAAGGAGTTTCTTGGAGTTTGATTAAGTATGCATAACCTGATCAGTTGCAGAGGGCCCCTGCGCTGACTGAGGTTTTATTTCATTTTGTTTTATCTTTTCTAGTTAATTGTAAATTCATCATTTCTTCCATAGTGTTAATAACCATTTTTCATACTAACCTTGTTTATAATGCAATCCTTATCATTTTCTTACTAATGAAGAATAACTTCTTTCAGTATAGAATAACTTCCTTTTGCTTAATTTCTTTCTAGTTTTTATCAGTGGTTAGAAGTTGAAATGCAGTAGTGTAATGTAGTTTGTTTCATTTACTGTTTCGCTAGTCTTTAAGTTTTCAATTAGACTGATCAGTGCCATTACTGTTCTTGCCATTTTATTACTAGTTTATTGACTCATGGTGTAGATGAATGTTTATGAAAAGCCCTTCTAGTTGATAACTCATCTTAAACTAAGCGGTTGAATACTTCATTCATGTAGTGAGTCTTTTATGCATTTTTGCATTTATCTTCTCTTAGAATAACGAAGTATAGAATTCCTCAAGCTGTCATCATAAGGAGGATTTTCTCCTAAAATTGAGAGGCAGAGTAACTAAGTACTTCATTTAGTTTTGTTTCCATAGTAGATTAGACATTAGTTGCAATTTCACTTTCACTTTTAGTATTTCATTTAGTTTTGTTTCCATAGTACATTAGACATTAGTTGCAATTTCAATTTCACTTTCAGTTTTATTATTTCATTTAGTTTTGTTTCCACAATAGATTAGACATTAGTTGCAATTTCACTTTTAGTTTTAATATTTCATTTAGTGTTGTTTCCATAGTAGATTAGACATTAGTTGCAATTTCACTTTCAGTTTTAGTATTTCAATTAGTTTTTGTTTTTTTTTTTTGTAATTGATTAGACAATAGTTGCAATTTTACTTTTTAGTTTTTTAGTTCATGATTTGGAAATGATGATAAGAGCAGAAATAAAAACTCTATTTTCATTCATTGATTAAACTTTACTTCCAAATCTTACTTAAGCTCTTTTAATTCTCGTTCCTTTAGGTTCTTAGCAGTCTTTACATAAGTTAGATTTAAGATTTTGTTAGTTACATTGTAAATCATTAGAGATTAAAGGACCAAAAACCCCCAAAACAACATAAAACACAAAAAACAATGAAGTAAGAAGGGTCATCTAGCACAAACAATGCACTACACTTCATCAGTTTATGATACCCCGATTGATAATTTATGTAGAGCAATTTAGGACACTAAATTGACCAAACAATCATCTTGCCATGTTTGTTGGTGTACCTATACCTGCAGTCACTCATGACGAGATGACATCAAATCCAAAACCTCCTAGTCTACCATGACACATGATCATTTCGGATGCAGGTGACCAGGAGAGGCAACAAGGTTGTGAAGCGGAATGATGGCTCCGGGCACTACTGATGAAAACTATGCAAGAGTCACTGAGTGATGAAGATGGGCAATCCATGTCGACAGTGACTGTCAACGAGGTATGGCTTGACTGGAAGGCAAAATTGCGCAAATTTTGAGAGGGACAGTTTGGGTTGCAGGAAGGCAAGGTAGGCAAGACCTGCACAATTTCTAGAACGAGCGGGTAGCAGGGGCTAGAAGGCCAAATCTGTGCAATTTTATGGAGGAACAGATCAGGTTACAAGGAGGGTCAGCAGGTAGAGATTGTGCAGTTTTTGGGAGGAACTACTTGGGATATTGGTAGCAAAAATTGTGCAATTCCCAGAGGGAACTAGTAGTTGGCTGCTGGGATCACTGGTAGCCAAAACTACGCAATTCCCAAAGGGAATTGGAAGTTGGTTGTTGGGTCACTGGCAGTAGAAACTGTGAAATTCCTTGAGGGAACTGACAGTTTACTGCTAGGAGATGCTGGCAGAGGAAACCACACTAAGGCTAGGAGGCTAGTTTTTCGATCATCTCTGTGCAATTTATGAGCTGAGTGGACTATTGGGCAGTAGAAGGCCTGCTCATGAAAACTGCGCAATTTCTTGGATGAGTAGCTGATTGATTGCTGGGATGAATTACTGAGAAAACTACGCAATTTTCTGAGGGAGATAGGGACGAGAACTAGGTGTTTGTTCGGCATGTCTTCACAATTTCCTTAGTCAGCTGAGTGAGTAAGGTTAGTGGCCTCTACGCAATTTTTGAGGGGATTCAATCCAGGGGTGACTGTCGGGTTCGAATGTCGGGGTGGTCAGTATGAAAGTGGATTGAATTAGTTGCAAGCAGTGCAACTTGAAAAGACTTGATTGGTGCTTCTACATTGTTCTGGTTGACATTCGATCGAGTCGATAACAGGGTGATGGTCTGACTATCAGAGGGGAGTCTGGTAGTTAAAACTTCAACAAAAATGACTAAGTGTGTGAACGATCGAAAGATTCATAGGTGATCATGCAAACATACACTCACATGAATTGACAATGAAACGACTCAAACCATCCAGACACACATGTTCAACATGACTGACTGACGGTGCAAGTGACAAGCGTGATGCTCATGATTGACTTTTCATTGATCGAGATGACGCTTGCACAACGGTGAATGTGACTTTGTGTGTGAGTGCGACGGATGCTTTCATAGCGAACACAACAAACACATACGAAGCGAAGACTTTGAGCATAACCAGAACATGGTCGCAAGCATGAGTTAGACACCAGCATGCAAAAAATTGAATGAAATGAACAAGAAAGGTGGATGCAAGGACTCATATGGGCTCACTGAGTGAACCTGAGTGTGTGTAGTCATCAAGTGAAACTCTCAAGGGAGGCTCCGAAATTGGGTGTAGGATAAAATTTTGGATAGTGGTTGTAGTCGCTACAACACCTACTTATCTTGATTATAGATATAGACTCCTTTATTCCCTTTCTCGTCTCCAACACATTTGAAAGGATTTCCTTATCTCAATTATTTCAATTGGGGAGAAGGATAGCATATAGTCGCGAGTTTAATATTATCAAAGTTTTAGTTCCATCTTTGGTGTTGCTCTGCTACCAACATGCTTGTTCAGTTCCCCGACCGAGCCACATCAAGGAAACAAAAGAATTGCTTCGCTACCAATGAACCTATTCAGTATCCCCGTGAAGTTTCTTTCTTCACCTCTCTACGTAGGAAGCCTTTCTCTTCTTTCACCCATTGTTTTATTTTCAGTATGCTCATTGGAATTTTATCAACATTTATATCACCAGGGAAGAAAATGGATCTCGACCTACTTTATATGAAAGAGAGGTTGTTCCTATTTTGCAAAGAATCTTATTTATATACCCTATGAAATTGATATGCTCACTTTTATTTTTATCCTTTCCCCTCTCTACTCAATTAGATCGACATGATAAAACACCATTTAATTACAATACTGAGTCAAGGAATGAAGATCACAAAATATATATAGGCATCGTGGCTCCACTTAAGGCTTTCCGTTCAAAATGAATCATATTTTCCATTTAGACACCATTGACCTTAGGGATATTAGACACAAGGAAAGAAGAGGGACTAAAAGTTAGCCAAGCATTTTTGGGTGTCACAATGCCCTTTTAAAACTTTTGCCACATTTATTAGGACCAAACAAGACACTTCCACACAAGGTCTTATTTATGTACATTGACCAAAACGAAGTGAAGAAAGAAAAGACAAGATATAACATGAATGGAAGTAACAATGAAAGACAAACAAATAAAGAAATATGTACATATGAAAAAACACAACCCTAAGGCTGCTGCTAAAAGTAATATTTTAAATATTGGCCAATAATAGGAAGAGGATCAATCCTCCTATCTAAGGATTGGAAACAATAAGTATGATGGCCAAGCTTATCATGAATGGTAAAGGGTCTGATCCACAAGGATTGGAACTTAGTGCACTTACCTTTCTCTTCATGGGATTTGTCCTATTTCAAGGCTAAGTCTCCTACACCAAATTCATTGTTTCTCGTTGATTTCTTGCCAAACTAGAACTTGATATGATTCTAGTGCACCACAAAATTTTTCTTTTGTCTTATGCCTTTCTTCCTCTAACTTGAGAAGGGTATCTATCTTGCTCTGAACAACCAAACATGGTTTACCTCAGGATTCTTTGGAAAGCTATTAGGCATGGAGGTACAAGTTTGGAGGAATGATAACTTCTTTACCATACATGAGGAAGTAAGGCGAGTCTTTAGAGAGGGCTTAGAGGTAAAATATTAGTCCATAAAGCATTCACAAATGGATTTTCCTTTGCTGAGAGTAAAAATTTATCTTAATGATGTGAATTAAATTCTTGTTTGTAGATTCAATTAAATCATTTCCCTAAGAGTAATATTTAGAAAAGTGCTTTAAAACAATACCATTTTCCAATGAAAAATCATAATTTTTCAATGATGAAAATTAAGTTGTATTATACAACACAAGTGACGTAGGAATGCCAAACCTGGTAATGATATTCTATTTGATGAAGTGAATGGCTTCCTGCTTGTTCACTTGTTTCAAAGGAACTGGTTCAACCCACCGAGTAAAGTAATTTGTGGCATTTAAAATATATCGATGTTGCTTTAATGAATGAGGAAAAATATTTCAATTACATCTAACCCCCATTATTGAAATGGTTCCTCAACGATAATGGGTTGCAATGGGGCAGTTGAACTCTTATCACGTCCAACACATCTTTGACATACAAGACACTTATAAGTGTAGGTAGGTGCATCCTTAAATAGTGTGAGCCAATAATAACCGACCCACATTACTTTGTGAGCTGTAATGTTTCCTACATAGTGCCCACCTATTAGCCCATCATGTAGATCCTTTAATACCATTTTTGAATCCAAAGAGTCCAAGCATCTAACTAAGACACCATTGTGGTGCAATCGAAAAATCAAACCATGAACAAACTGACATGATAGAGATTTAAGCCAAATTATTTTTTCTTTTTAACTGAAAGGTGTAAGGGGAAGATGCTTTGCTCTAGACACTGTTGCACATCATTATATCTGGACGTGGCTACACTAGTAGGGGTAACTTGATCAATGTTGTACATTTCATTTTTTTTTTTTTGTTGAATTAATTGCTTCTGCTACAAACTAATAGAGACCGTGGCCTTTAATTGTATGAAATGGATTGAATTCTAGATCATATTCTTGAAAACTTTTCATCCAGTTCACCATCCTCTCACCCAATTTTTGTTGTACAAAGAGTGATCTGACCACTAGGTGGGGTACAAAGATGATAACATGAATTTTCAAGAGGTAGGGATTGAAGTGCTTCACCACCTTGTATACTTTATAGGCTTGTTTATCTATGGTTGGGTAATTCAATTTCAATCCTTGTAGTCCAATACTCATGAGCGATGTTGGCAGGTCATTACCTTGATTATATTTCTGAGTAAGGATGGTCATAGTAGATGTATCAAAAACAAAAGTATATAACAAGAAATATCTCTTAGTTTGGACTATATAATGTTGGGGCATTGACAATCACTTGTTTGATTTGGGAAAAAAACATCCTTTTCCCTTTGGTCCCATTTGTATATTATATCATTATTTATCATCTCTTGCAAAGGCTTAACAATATGTGCATAGTTAGAGATAAACTTCTAAAGAAAATTTATCTTCCCTAAGAATGATTGCATCACTTTCTTGTTCATGGGAAAGAGAATTTGCAAATAGTCTTGACTTGTTATGGTTCCACTTTAATCCCACTCTCTCCTATGATGTGTCCCAAATTTTTTTCCCTCAGACACACTGAAGATGTTTTTCTTAGGATTTAATGATATTCCATATTTATGACAACACTCGAATATTTGCTTTAGATGACGAAAATGGTCATATATTTTCTTTTAAAACACTATATCTTCATCGAAGTAGACGACCACACTGTGGCCAAGTAATCATTTGAAGGCGATGTCCATAGCCCATTGAAAGCTATCACTTGCATTTATAAGTCCAAATGGGATTCACTTAAATGTGAAATTACCCTATTTTATCCTGAACGTTGTTTTCAATCTGTCAGGTTCCGCTACTATAATTTGGTTGTATCGTTAGAATCTATCAAGAAACGAGAACATCTCTGATCTAGATATTGTATGGAATATTTACTCCAAAGATGCATGAGATAATTATCTTTATCAGAAGCCCAGTTAAGGTTACAAAAATCTACACATAAGCAGATTTCTCTAGACTTCTTTCTGACTGAAACCAAGTTAGAAACCCAGATAGAATGATAAAATTTAAAGATGATTTGAGCATCCAAAAACTTCTTTAGTTCTTTCTAAACCAAGGTTAGGGTGATTTTTTTCTCAACTTTTACTAAATTGGCTTTACCCTTTCCTTTACAGGTATCATGTGTTGGATGATTTGTGTATCATAAGTATTCAAATCATCATAATTCCACGTGAATACATCTCAGTACTACTTGAAGAGACGAATAAAAGTTTGTCTTTCTTGGGAGAACAACAAGTATCGAGGCTCACAAACTTCATTTCTTCCTTGGTTCCCAAGTTAATTTGTTTCTATAACAAAGTGGAAATTTGGATTTTGGTGTTGATTGGTCTGCTAAAGTGATTTTGTAGGTCATAAAGCTTCTTTATAGATACCAAATCCTAATCCATGGGGTTTCCTTTATGTGCTTGAGCACTTTCTTGCAAAGCCTTGTCGTTCTCATCTTCATGGATTACCACATCTTTAAACACATCAACATTAGCCATGAAATCTAGTATATGTTGGTCATCATTGAAAACACGTAAATTAGTCACGTTTTCAGGTATAGATGGCTTATAAATAATCTCAATAGAAAAAACATAACTAAGTGGTGATAATCTAGCAGCTCCATTAGCTAAAGTGTCTGAGGTTGCATTATTAGTCCTAGGAACATAATTAATATTAAATACTGACAACGAAGATATAAGACAACATACCTCTTGTTAGTAGTTTTTATTGTTTGGTGACACATAGTGAATGGTGTTTTGTACCCGATGTGTAATTATATTTGAGTCACCTATTACCTTTAATGCTTCCATTTTGAGGTCTATGGATTTCTTTAGTCCTAGTATGAGTGCTTCGTATTTTTCAATCTTGTTCATGAACTCAAACTCCAATCAACATGATATTAGATACTTGTTCTTCTTAGGGTTAATCGAAATTCAACCAGCTCCAAAATCCTCCTATGTTTTTGAACCATCAAAATATAAAGTCCAAATGTTAGTAATAGATGGGTTAGTTTCTACACTAGTATTATTTACATCTATGTTACAAACTTCATTAACACCAATTTGATTGCAAGGAACAAGTTCCAATTGTGTGTATGGTGTTAAAAACGATGGTTGTGCAAGATAACAACCAATATTAATTTCTAAGAAACAATTTCCTAATATTTCTTTCACAAAGATAATCGAATCATTATGTGCTTCAAGTGCCGTAATGGTGTGCTTCATGAAAGGTTCACTTTCAACTCGAATTTGATTATTCTTGCCCCTATAAGGAAGCCAAAAATGAGACCAGTCTATGGAAAAATATCCTTCCAACTTACTTGACCAATATCTTCTTAGAAGAAATCCATAGGCTTCTGGGATGTCCCCAATAACAATGTCAATGCATTGGTGAACTCTATGATAAGAAGATTAGCGAATTATAACATTGTTAAATTCACCAATTGCATGCACAAGTGATCTATCTAATTGTATGATTCTAGCATCAATATTATCCAATTTTACGTTGATTTTCTTTGCGACAGATATAGTCAAACCATTTGCGAACACACCAGAATCAACAAGGAAATTATGGACATTATAATTGAAAACTTCAAATGTTAAAAGAAGAGGGGGGAAAGTAGATCTAGAATTTACATTTCTAACATTAACTATTGATTTGAGGATAGTGGGAGACTTATCAGACGAGGCTTGGGAAGCAGAGACTATCCTACTTGATAAATATTGAGATGAAAAAGCCGATATGATCAACTCAAGTTGTCCTGCCAATTTTTCTAGCTCATAGATAAAAATATCAACATGATATTTCTTCAAATTCTCAATGATTTTATACTCAATGTCTTCATCCTTTGTAGTGTGTGCTGAAGTGGTAGGTAGTAAGACTTTATTTGATACCTCGGGAGTGACAGACTTGTTCTTATTATTCCTGGAAGTATTATTAGAAGGTTGAGAACTTTTAGATTTTATCTGTGAGTTTTGAGCAGGATGTCTAGGTGGTAAAATCTTTCTCAACAATTGCTTCCTATTGTCACTACTACAACAACCTCCAAAATTTCACTACATTCAAATTTTGGTGCCTACTTTACCATCGTATCTAGTGTCACCTTGGTCGTCAAGTGTTGTTTCATGTTAGTCTATATTCGATTTCAAGTGTTCTTGAGAGTTCTCAAGTGTCATCGCATTGATTAGAACATCTTTGGCGTATTTCATGGTTGTAACATCTTTGTTGTTGTAAAACGACACTTTTTGGTCACAGTCGCACACACTTCATCTATTGTACTTAGGGAATGCATATAAAGTGGCATTTGATGTATATTTATCCTTGTTCAATACTGTCTTAGTTTTCAAGATGAGTTGGTATGTGTTGCACATGGTTTTATGTATAAAATCATCCTGTTTTCCCCTTTTCCTATCTTCCAGACTTAGACAAATTTTGGTTTCAAAGTGAACCCATTAAGGCCAAGAGTGCATGAGCACACTTTGAAGCCTTGATTGAGAATCCTTTGTTGTTTAGAAGTGCACCATGCACCCTCCAAGAGTGCAAAGTGCACTCCTTAAGCCCTTTCCCCTTCCATGTCTCCAACTGCGCCCTTCTCAAAATCAAGCCTTTCTTTGAGCACACTCCTTCAACCTAAAGTAATTCACCCTCCTTGATTGCATGAGAACATCATGAAGGATTTAATCTCCACCCTTCAGCCTTCCACAATGAGCCATGCGTCCTCTAACACTGCGCAATTCGAAGGTACGAAGCTTCATCCTTTAGCCTTAAAAATTACACTATGCACCCTCCTTGGCCTCTTGAGCACATGAGTGCACCTCGAAGGACCAAAGCCTCATCCTTCAGCTTTAAGGAGTGCGACCAGTTCCCTCCTTCTCTCCCTTGAGCTCATAACACACTTGGGAAGCCCAAAGCCTTCCTCTTCATCCTTTGAACTTGCGCCATGCACCCTGCCTTCATTGTATCTTTCTCTTGAGTGCATGATGAAGCCCTGAAGCCTAATCCCTTCAGCCTTTCGAAGTGTTCCCTTACACCCATAACATCTTCTTATCCCTTTTAGGGACATTGATAAGGAATGAACATAAAATATACATAAAAAGATGTCAGAATAGGAGTGCTTGTCATGAGTGATTGTAGTTACAGGTACCTCAGGAACAACATGGAAAACATGCTTCAGGAAGATTGGGAAAATAAGGCAAACAAAGGAAGCATTGAAGAAGAAAGAACACATTTAAATAGTAATGATCAAATCACCCTAAAGACTCCATTAGATCAAAGCCTCTTTGGAGGGTGAAGACGTCAAGGATCAAAAGTTGCATCAAGAACGAAGACAGAAGTGGCATCCATGTCACCATCAAAGAAAGTCCATGTCATCAGTCACTATTAGTCCTAGTCATCAAGGATAGTGACATGTAATATCTTCATCATATGATGATGTTGAAGTTATGATGTAATGGCGCAGTCATTGTAAAGACAAATAAGTGGAAGTCCAAGAGTCATATATGGACAAAAGAGTCATGGAAGTCAAAAATACATGTAATACAAAGAGTCATATATAATCCCAAAAGTCATTTGGAAGTCCACAGGTCATTAGGAGCTGGAAATTCAAGAGTCATGGGGATATGAAAGGTCATGCCTCAAGTTATAATTTAAGGATCCTCATTACTCATGAAAACAAATTTTAACCTTGGCTTATCCCACAAGGCATTAGAGAGACAAAGTTAGTACTTTTGGGGAACAAGTAGTGGCTCTAATGCTCCACTATTAGATCTAGTGATGTTCATTGTATTTATGTATCTTGGAACTTTTGCTTAATATCGAAGATTTTTAGGCCAATGCATTTTCACACATGAATTGTGTATGTTTCTAAGACTACTCTTTAAATGTTTATGATTCATGTTTTCTTACTCCCGCCATGTTTATGAAAGATCTCAGAATTATAAAATGGGGGAAAAGGAGAAAGTGAAATATTTTAATCAAAAGTTCAATTGCATATTGAGAACATTTCCCTTGGGCATGCAAATGTAGGATTCAATTACTATTGATTATTACATAGATGCCCTTCCCACTAACAATTCCTCATTCGCTAAAAGAGCTGCAAAGGAAATATTGGCACTAAAGTTTGTTGAAGCAATCACTGTTGAGAAAGACTTCCATGTTATTGGAGTTATTACCGATGATGATGAATCAAAAGACTTGAAGGAATCTGGCAGGAATTCTCAACCTTATTCTAGTAAGACTAAATATAAGGACTCGTCGGACATTTAAAGATTGATTAGGACAATAAAATCACTTACACATGAAATTTAATAATTAAAGAGGTCAAGAAAGACTTATACTAGTATTAATACTCCCAAGTCTTTCCCATCCGAAGGAATAATAACAATAAAAACAACAATAATCAACCTGCCAAGTCTGCCCAGAGTTCAAATGTGGTGTTGAATATAGAAAGTATGGGTATGGGCAACTATTTCTATTTCCATCATGAATATCATTCAGAAAATACATGCCCACAGTTGAACCACAACATGAATGCTCTCCCCGCACACATTTTGGATTCCTTATTAGCAAATGAGCAGTCAAAAGAAAAAGAATAAACATAAGAACCTACAATGGTTGAATAAAGTATTGGTATTGGCCATGCAGTGAATAATTTTGATTGTATTATTAATGCTAACAAGAAAAGTATTGAAGGAACACAAAAAAGTGAAGCTCGTCCTCATAAGAAAAATAATTGATATAGTTTGAGGAGCAAAGGGCCCATCTATGAACAACAACTGATGAGACATAAATTGAAGGAAAAATTGTTAGGAAGGATCTCACCACCATTCAACCCTACTCAAAAGGCACAAAGTAAGTTTGGAAACACAACTACTTGTAAGAACACTTTCTTCAACAACAAAAGTAAGTCCATCACTCCGGAAGTATCAAAGAAAGATACTCCTTGAGACACTTCAACACTGCATGCTCGAGCCAATATTTCCGTCTTTGAGCTGGCAAAGATAGCAGGCCAACGTGAATTGCTAGTCTAGGCATTTTCACAACCTTCACTTGGTGCAAATATTATACCTCTCATAAGGTATCTGGTAAGTCTTCTAGTTCCATTTAATATATAGCTAATGTTGTAACATTAGAAGCTAACACTCTCTACCCTCCATTTTTGTTAATGTTTGAAATTTTTGTTTACAATGTCCATAATTGTGTAGTCGATTCTGGTGCATATGTGAATTTAATTCCATTATCTGTTGCCAAGAAAATAAATGCTAAATGGGATAAAACTGATGCACAAATCATTCATCCAGATATGTTTCTTGTCCTAGTTATTAGTGAACTCAAGAATATTCTCATTCAATTGTCATCTAATCAACGAGTTAACCAATATATAAATTTTGTAATTGTGGACATATGTGAAGCCTATGGAATACTCCTAAGAAGAGATTGGTCTAATAAGCTACAAGGATATTTCGCTATAGACTGTTCATATTTATGGCTTCCATATAAGGGGTAGAAATAACTAGATTCGAGTGGAAAGTGAGCCATACATGAAACACACTATGACACCACTTAAGGGCCACAATGAGGTTGTTGCCTTTGTTGGTCTAATATTTGGAAATTTTTTCCTTGAAACTGACCACAGGTGTTACCAAGCACAACCATCACCCATCCCACTAGATACATAGTTGGAGATTCTTCCTCGTTCTCCAAATGGCTTAAATGAATCTTGTAATATAAATGTACATAGTAGTAATAGTATAGGAAGCAACCTAATAGCTAATAATATTTCGACTTCATATTTTGATGGTTCAAAGATTCAAGATGGCTTTGGAGCTGGTCGTGTACTTATAGACCCATGTAATAAGAAGCATATACTTTCATGTTGTTTGTAGTTCGAGTGTACCAATAATATTACCAATTATGAAGCACTCGTACTTGGTTTGAAGAAAGGCATCGATTTGAAGGTAGAGCTTCTCAAGGTAATTGGCAACTCAGAGGTGGTCACTCGTCAGATACAGAATACTATCCACTATGTTTCACCAAATATTTAAAACTACCAATAGGAGGTATGGATTTTAATTAACTATTTCAAAGCTTCTAATATCATTTATGTTCTTAGACTTAGAAATGTTGTAGTAGATGCGTTAACAAACACAATCGCTGGAATGTTGCTATTGAGAAATGGTTTTTCTATTGAAATTATATATAAACCATATGTGCCTGACAATGTCATAAATTTGTATGTTTTCAATGACAACCAATAGATACTACACTTTATGGCTAATGTGAATGTATTCAAGGATGTTTCCATAAAAGAGGATGAGCATGAAAAGGATTTGTAGGAGGCATCTAATGTGATGAAAGGAAACATTATGCCTAAAGGTGTGGTGTCCATGGAGAAGTTATATGACTCGCAAAATGAATTTAGAGGACCGATCTACAAAGGCTCAAAGTTCAAAGTTATCATTTGAACAATTTAAGTTGGGAACTCAAGAAGATATGAAGTACGTGAACTCAAGAAGATTCAAGCAAAATGGTGATGTGTTCTCATGGACATACGATGATCTAATGACATATGATACTTGTATTATCCAACATGTAATTCCCATATAGGAAGGGGTAAAACTGTTCCAGCTGAAATTAAGGAAAGTTCATTCAACACTAGAGCCCCTCATCCAAAAGGAATTGAGAAAGTTGTTGGATGCTCAGATAATTTTTAAAGTCAGACATCCCATTTGGGTTTCAAATTTGGTCCCAGTTAGAAAGAAGTCTGATGAAATAAGGTTATGCATAGATTTATGTAATATCAATTGAGCATTTGATAAAGATAATTATTGAGTACCATTCATGGAATAGATGCTCCAGAAAGTATCTAGGTTTGACATGTTCTCTCTACTAGGTGGTTTCTCTAGTTATAATCAAGTGCTGGTAGTTGAACCAGATCGATTGAAAACTACCTTCAAGAGAATGTCATTTGGGCTTATCAACGCTAATTCTACATTTCAAAGAGCAATGGACATAACTTTCTGAGGCCTTATTGGACATAGAATATTTGTTTATTTGAATGATGTTACTATGTTTTCCAAGAGAAGATCAGATCATGTACGTCATTTGAAACAAATATTTGAGCAGTGTCAAAAGTATGGGATTTATCTCAATCCCAAGAAAAGCATATTTGGTGTGTCAAAAGGGACTCTCTTAGGGAACATAATTGTGCCAAAGAGCGAAATTAAAGTTAATCCTGAGAGGGTCAAATCCATTATACAGATATCATTCCCGAAGAATAAGAAGGCTATGTAGTCTTTCTTAGGAAAGATCAATTTCCTAAGAAAATTCATCTCCTATTATGCTCAGATAGTTAAGCCTATATAAGAGATGGTTAAAAAAGACAGGACATACAAATCGGATAAATGAGAAAAGGATGCTTTTGGTCAAATCAAGCAAGCTATTGTTGATACACCTACTTTATTTAGTCCAGATTATGCAAAGGTTTCTTTTTATATACCTTTGCTTCAAATTCCTCTATTACAATTGTATTCACTCAAAAGGATACTAAATGAAATGAGTGGCCTATATTTTTATGAGCGCCAGCCTACAGGGTCAGAATTAAATTATCCCGCCATTGAAAAATAAGCATATGTTGTATACAAGGTAGTTAAATATTTCAGGCCCTTTCTTCTAAAACCTCACATGATCATATTTGTACCTCATCCAATGGTAAGAACACTCTTCATGCAACAATATCTGGGTGAGAAGAGGGAAAATTGGATGAGCTGCCTACAAGAATATGATCTAGAGTTCAAACTATTTCATACCATAAAGGGTCATGACATTTGTAAGCTAGCAGCTGAAGCAAGTGATGCTCCTGAGCAAGATCGTTCAGGTTGGGAGCGAGAGATAGAAATGTACATTGTTGAACATGTTCCTCAGTCCACGTCTACAATGCCATGCTATTCTGACATACATATATTTCTAGATCATGGCACCTTGCCCACACACTTATAAAATAAATAAATGAGGGGAATTAGTTAAAATCTCTATCCTACAAGCTAATTCATGGAGTTATTTTAAAAAATCACCACAATGATATCCTTCCAAGGTGCCTTAAGCCACAAGATACATAAAAGTTTCTTAGATATTTGCACGATGGACTGAAAGGTTGTCACTATGCAGGAGACACAACAACGAATAAAGTCATGAGGGTTGGTTATTATTGGCCTACTCTATTTAAATATGCCCACACTTATATCTGCAAGTTCCCAACTTGTCAGAGATGTGTTGGTTGCGATTAGAGGTTAGACACCCCACTATTACCAATAGCAATTAAGGAACCTCCCCAATAGTGGGTCCTAGATGTTATCGAACAAATTTCCCCTCACTCATCAAAGCAACATTGATATATTTTAAAAAAGACATATTATTTCACTCGGTTGTTAGAAGTAGTTCCCTTGAGACAAGTAAATGACTAGGAAGTCATCTAATTTTTGTGACAAAATATTATAACCAATTTTGGTGTTCCAATGTCACTTGTCTTTGATAATGCGACTTAATTTTCATCATTGAAACTTTATGAATTCACATTAGAAAATGGGATTGTATTAAAGTATGCATCTGATTATTACCTGCAGGGGAGATGGTTTGGTTGAATCAACAAATAAAAATCTAATTCACATAATCAAGAAAACCATCTTCTCTGAGCAAAGGAACTAGCACAAAGATTTTACCAATGCATTATGGGTTGACCATGTAACTCTTAAGCCTTCCTTGAGTACCTTGTTATACTTTCTGGTTTATGGCAAAGAATATATCTTTCCCCTGAACTTTTATCGTCCAGCCTTGCAACTCTCTCAAGAGTCCCAAGGTAGACCTTTCCTTCTAGTTCAGAGCAAGATAGATACTTTACTCAAACTCGAAAAAGAAAGGCTCAAAGCCAAAGAGAGATTTGTCGTTCACCAAAATCGTGTAAAGTGCTTGTTTGATAAGAAATTCATAGGGGCAAAGAGCTTCGATGTGGGTGACCTAGTACTGAAGTGGGATAAACCCCATGAAGAGAAAGGCAAGTACATGAAGTTCCAACCTTTGTGGATTAGCCCATTCACCATCAATGAAAAGTTCAATCACAATACCTTCAAGCTGAAATACTTAGATGGGAGGATTGACCCCCTTCCCGTAAATGGCCAAGATTTGAAGTATTATTTTCAATAGAAGCTACAATTTGTGCTTCCTATACAATTTATCATGTTTCTTTTCTTTTTCCAGTAGTGTCGGTCATATGTGGGTTGTGTTAGTTGTGTCCCATCTTGTTGTATCTTGTTTATTATACATAAATAAGACCTTATGTGAAAAGTGCATGGCTTAAAAGGAATTTTCCATGGAGTAAAAGAGAGGTGTGCCAACCACAATGCTTGGCTTTCTATTTGTTCTCCCTCTTTGTTTTGGAAAATTCCATAGGTTGAGCTAAGTCCATATGGAAAATATGATACATCCAAAATGAAAGCCTTGAGGGAACCTATTAGATCTGCACCTATGCTAGTATCTAAACTACTCAACTTTGTGTAAATTTACTTGTGTGTTAACGCTTGTCCAATCTAGTAGAGAAAGGATAAGAGGAATATGTAAAGCGATAAAATCTATATCAAAGGTATTAAAATACTTATCTGAAGGGGAAACCTCCTCTGCTCTCAATAAGGCGGGATCCTTGTTTCGAATGTTGAAAATTATAAATATTGATGCACAGTCCTATTAAATAAGTAAATAAAGGGTGAAAGAAGAGAAAGGCTTTCTGTGTAGGGAGGTGAAGCAAGCGACTTCGTCAGGGTACTGTCCAAACGTACTAGAAGCAAAGTAATGTTTGTGCTCCTGAAGTGACTCTATCCGGGTACTGTCTAGGCTTACTGGAAGTAGAGCAACACTAGAGATGAAAACTGATACTCTGAATATCATAAACTCACCATGCACATTACCCTTTCTCAAATTGAAATAATTGTGATATGGTGTATCTTTTGTATGTTCAACCAAGTAGGAGGAAGTAAGGTACTTGTGTATAATCGGGTTGAAATGGGGAAGCCAAGGTAATCCAACTGGTGAATCAATCTTCCTGAAGGTTTGACCCTTTAACTAAAATATATTCCTAAACAGAGAAGCTGAAGATCGCCTATTGTGTCGCCAAGTATTATCGTTGCTACAAGACCGTCCAAAATTTCACTATACTCAAATTTTGGAGCCTACTTTTTTGTCGTATCTAGTGTCACCTTGGTCATCAAGTGTCATTTCATGTCTGTCTATATGTTTCAAGTGCTGCTGAGAGTTATCAAGTATCATCGCATTGATTAGAACATCTTTGGTGTATTTCATGGTCGTAACATCTTTGTTGTTGTAAAACGACACTTTTTGGTCGTGGTGGCAGACACTTCATCTGTTGTACTTGGGGAATGCATGTGAAGTGGAACTTTGATGTATATTTATCCTTATTCAATATTTTAAAGTTTTATTAATGAGTTTCTATGTGTCTCACATGGTTTTATGTTTAAAATCATCATGTTCGACCCTTTTCCTATCTTCCAAGCTTACATAAATTTTGTTTCAAAGCGAACCCATTAAGGCCAAGAGCTCATGAGCACACTTTGAAGCCTTGACTGGGAATTCTTCGTTGTTCATAAGTGTGCCATGCACTCTCCAAGAGTGCAACGTGTGCTCCTTAGGCAATTCCCCTTCCTTGTCTCGAACTATGCCCTTTAGGAAATCAAGTCTTCCTTTGAGTGCACTCCTTCGACCCGAAGGAATCCACCATCCTTGAGAGCATGAGCACACCCCGAAGGCATTAAGATCCACCCTTTAACCTTCCACAATGTGCCATGCACCCTCTTAACCCTTTGAGTGCATGAGCATACCCTGAAGGCTCCTCCTTTAATCTTTAGGAGTGCATTATAATTTAATCATAGCCTAAAATTAGTGTTGAATGAAGAGAGATCGAAAATATATAATGCCTTTAAGGGTATCATCATTCATTCATTTGTACATCCAAAAAATATTTTATCTTAATGAATTTTATTAAAAAAATATGTTTACATAATATGAAACAAAATCATTCTAATTTTTTGCAATAGAAAAATCACAACTTTTTATTAGAATAGTCAAAAGTTACATGTGTACATTCCATGAGGAATTCAACCTCTTAGTAAAAAATGTGGCACTCACAAAAATGAGCTCTAAATAAACAAGGGAAGTCATTTTTTTATCATTTTTCTTTCTCTTTGTTTTAATATGTAGTTAGCAAGGATGTATTGATGTTGTCCCCCTTCAGTTGTTGTGGTCTTGAGGGTAATATGTCTTGTTGCTAACCTAGTCCTATGACTATGTTGCTAAAAGTGGGGTTGAGAATCAATTGCAATAAGAAAGAAATATAAGATTCATATTTGTAGTTATTATTATTTTAAAAATGTTTTATTAATAAAAAGAGTAGTAGAGTGTTCTTTACATGCTTCAGTAGTGGAGGGAAGTGGAATACTTTTGGATGTGGCCATATGCTCCTCCTCTTCTTTGGCCTCATCTTGTGAATGCTCTAGTGTAGAAACAAGAATGGTTATAATTAAACACCATTTGCATTTAAATATTTTTAAGTGTATTCCATACAACATTTTCTTATAACACATTAAATACCTTTAGTACCGAGCTTAACATCAGCCTCAAGAGGCACTCCACTGTTAGTAGGATCATGTGTTGCATCTACATTGCTTGCCTGATTTTTACAATCAAGCACATTACTTTATGGCCAAAAAAATTAACCAATAGATTGTACAAGTAATCATTTATAAATGTTATTCGTTGCTTTTATTTGCCTAAGTGTTAGCTTGGGTGGTGGAAGACTGTGAAGACGCCAAGCTTGTCCTATGTTCAACCACTTCTTGATAGCCATGCTTGAAAGAAAGCTTTAGGTATTCCTCTGTGGGAGCCTCTTTGAATTGTGACCCCTGCAATTTTGCATGAGAAAATGATTTTATATTCTTCTGTGATATTAAATTTAAATTGTTAAAAATTTGTAATTTGGATGCAAATTATTTTTTTATATACTTACAATTTTTGCAGCCAATTTTGAGTAACCACCTAGGCCAAGATGATGTTTCCCATGTTTGTCTATTCTAGCCATCGTGGCTTTGGAAGTATCTGGGAGCCTGTATTTAAAACAATGAAAAACTTAATTAGATTTCGCAATGATGATAAAGCATCATAATTATATTATCAAAATAGATCGATACCTTCCTGTTTCGGGTGGTGTATTCCCTGGTTTTTGAAGTGCCTTCTTGTTTGCATCTGCTATAAGAGATCTCCACTCCATCTCTGGAGTCATTGGATGGCGCTCATGCGATCTAGCCCCTTCCAATTAATACCTTTATTGGTCCCGCATATATTTTAAATGTATGCATGCCCTTGAGATTACTTCATATTTGTTGAAGGTACCCTCATTAAATAGGTGAACCATCCTATTAATAAGTTCATATTTTAACTTGGAACTCTAGGATTTCGAGTTTGTGTGAATGGTGGACCCAAATATTTCCAAGGTTATGTCATACAAATGCCTATAGAATACACCATTTCCTGCAAAATGATATTATCATTGGTTTAAAATAATCACAGACTATATGTTAATTTCAATTAGATTGTACTTAATATTAAAAACACTTCTTAAATACGTTGAAGTTTCTCTATTTTCATGGGGACATTGTCATCATCTACCAAAAACATAATCGGTAGTGTTCCCATGCTAGTAACAAGGGAAGATTCAAGAAATCACACTTCAAATTCTCTAATCAGATCGTGCTCTGCATCCACAACATCATCTACATATCCTTATGTATGTTGTCTCAATGATCGGTGCGTCACTCATAGGCGGAGCATCGGCACTGCTAGAAACGTCAGCCCCCATAGTTGCAGCATGAGGTTCGCACTCTGCCAGAAACTCTTGTAAAATAGAGATTTTTTTATAAACAATGAGATAATTATAATCATAAACAAATAAATGGGATAATTAAATGAGTTTCTTACCCCATATTGACGAATTTGGCGCATCAAGGTTTTGATTTCGCCTTTTATCTCTTATGTCTAAGTCTCAATCAAAACTAAAGCACTGAATTTCTTGTTTGATTTCTTTCAATGCTTCTTTATTGTTTGGATTAGATCATAGACATAAAAATTTCTTCTTAAGGAGCATTTTTGGATTGCTCTAAGGTTGGTTCCTTCCCCTTATCACCATGTTTATCAAATAACTGTAATTTGCAATTCATCCACAATTAATCATCATTATATTAATAAGAAAACTACCACTGGCATATGTCTAAATTTATATAGAAACTTCACATTATATCATGGCCAATATAAAACGTTCTAAATTTATGAAAACTTCATCATCTCGAAAGACACATTATGACAAGATCATTATATATTCCATATTGTATATTAAAAATACTTTGAAAAGGATGAAGGAATGCATTTGCTCAAATTGGTCATATGCATAGTGAATCTTTTATTTAGTTATATGATGCCTAAAAATATGAATTTGACTTACTCTATAATGGATAAAATGCTACTCTAGAATAAATCTCGTGGTTATATTATTTTACGTACAATTATGTTGATGTTTACTTGTTGTGAGGTTGGTTCCCTTTGACCTTGATCATATTTCCATGACATTTTAACCATGACATATTAAAATGTTTCCTCAACTTACAATATGTCTAACAATATATTGTAGTAAATGACAATCATAGCATACAATATAAATTTCTTACAGGTTGGGTAAAATTGAATACATACCGCCCCCATAATAGTAATAGTTGTATCTATTCTATTTAAATTGTAATCAATGAGCAAATCTTCCCCTACAATTATTGATTTAATGTCCCATTGGAATACACGGTTTCCTTCACATTCCTCAAATATGAAATTGGGTTTCTTATTTGCGGTCACAGGTTGTGTACTATTTATAAACGCTACAATATTCCCTGTTGCTTTTGGCCTTCCATAAATATACATAGTTGCGCACTTATTTTAATCACTGTCTTTTAATTGTATATAATCTGCAACCACTCCATATCTTCACATATTTTTGGTATATTGGACTAGAAATACCCAATCATTGTAGTTGTAACAGGGTCTGACATACTTCAACAATACTGTTAATCCTCCATAACATACATTTATTCCATCCATGGAAAATAACCCCAAACCATGTAATGACGATGGGGAAATGTCATATATCATTTCATTGACAGAAAAATCAGTGTTGTTTCCAGGAAGATCCTTGGGTGCCCATTATTTCACTAGATGTTTTTACCTCAAGGGCACCTTGATGTAATCTATGCTGTCATTATCATATGAAAATGACCCCCATTTAGCGAGAAAAAAATCGATGCGTCTATGGAATTTTCTTCTAATCTTTTCACCTCTAGTTGATCTTCGCCTGTTAGATGATGTAGCAGATGTTTGGTCAATTTCTTCTATGCTACCTGAAATTTCATCACTTGAGGAATATACATCTGACAAATATGTGTTTGGTTGAAAATCATATAGCACCCCATCAAATGAGAGAAATTGTTAACGAGTGTCATAATGGATGTTGAGAAACGTCTTGATGAAACCTCAAGAACATTATAATAGTACAAATGAGTTACAAGAAAGTTCTATGCGTTTAAAATATTCAAGTAAATTTTAAAACTTGAGAACTTGAGAACCTATTCATCCTAACCAATGTTGAATGCACTCATTCGATAAGTTGAGAACTCAACATAATCTGATAGCATTTAATGTTCCATTACAAAAAAATACCCACATACTTTGATAGTGAGAATGCCTTCTCCCTTATGATGGTTGCAAGGGGAAGGGTAAGCCCCACCTAAATCATCATCATTGGTTAACCAACATATAGGATCTCAGTGGTGCCTACCCCCTATGACTTGACTTGGCTTACCTAGTGAATGAAGGGGTAATGCACATGATATTTGTCCTATACACATGTGAAGAACCAACAAATGTTATCACCCTGTAAGGTGTGTGAGTTGAATATGTCCAATGTAGTTATGGAACATGGAAACATGCCATAAACCTTATTATTATTACCATTATAGACCCCATGTTTAGGTTTGAGACATAAATATTGGACTGCAAAATAATTAGGAAATGCATGCAAGATGAATGCCCTTTAGGGATTATACTTGTGGCGAACTATTTCATGCAAGGTATAAAAATGAACTAGTGTCTCTACTTGATGAATGACTTCATCTAATATTTCTTGGATATACAACACCACTATAAGGAATTCCACTACTCATGGCTTCTCCTTCTCTTTCCTATGATTTTTATGGAAGTGTTGTAGCCTACACAACAAGCCCCCACTATGATATGAATAATTCATAAAATAATGGGGAACCTTATAATTTTCTCTTATATAATTATTTTTAACATTTTGTGACTATTTAATGTAGATTCTAACATAATTGTACATAATTGTACATAATTTAATTTGATTTGTTTTATAATTTTGAAAATTTTTCTAAGTTGTTTCAATGATTTTTTATAAGATATTTTCCTATTTGGTTTAATGTCATATTTGTTTTATTTTGCAGAATGTTAGAAAGGAAAACTATTTTTAGGAGAAATATGAACTTAGTCTACAATCTCTAAGCTAAATGAAGCAAAATACTAAATACCCAAATAAGGGTAATCTGGATCTAGGTCGAGGAGAGGGTACATTGCTCGGGATTTTCTCTAGATAAAAAAATATGATGTTGGCATCTAGATTCGAAAGCATTAATTACAAGCCTTCTTAGTAATGGGAAAATATCAAATGTCTAACATTTGGATCTAGAGGTAACCCTCACTTTTTAATTTAGCTTCATCTAGATCTCTATTATCAATGATAAGTCCATTTGTTTGTTTTAATTCTTTATTGGATTTATGTTATTTTGTACTAACATGGCAAATGAGTTGGACCACTAACATGATAATGATGGTATTACATCTAGAATAAAGAAAAGGTGTTATCTAGATGACTCCTTAACACTCTCGATGCTTGGATGCCAGATTCATTCAACAATGAACTATCACATCCGGGTTTAGGACTTGTCATATAATGGCTCATTGGAAAATGTTTGGATGTTTGAATACTGGATTACATCATTTCTTAATTGCATATAGATCCTAGAAGTATTTTGATGTTCTGGATGCTTGAATCCTAGATGAAGTTTAAGTTGTGCTTACTTATGGATCCAAGATCAAATTTTCAGGTGAGGTTTCAAACAATATAGATACTTGAATATCCATATATATGGATGACAATAATACATATCTTAGATTACAAAATAAACTATAGAGTCACTAACTATGTGACCAGGTTATCATGGATATCGATGTCATATTGTTAGTAAGTGTCAAGATTAAAATATTATTGTGTGTGCTAGGAGCCATAGTATGCACCATAAGACACAATATATACTGACTCAGAAAAACATTATAATATGAATATTTTAATTTCATCTAGCCAATGTGGTATATATTACCAATATTGTGAAACTCAAAGTGGACTAATAACTTGTTAACATAGCCATTCATTTTTTCTAGTGAATTGTCAAGCTCATAATTGATTTAAATGAGATTGTATAATAAAAGGATAAATTATGTGAATGAATATATCATTATATTTTTATTCTAACTACCAACTACTAATTTATTTTTATCAACCTCCAATAAACATTAACTTTGTTCATGTCATCTTTTTGTAGATCTTTAGTCCGGAAAAATATTCCTCAAGACTAGTAGTATGAGCAAAGAATAAAAGAAGAGTACTCACACTCATGGACTAATACAATATAGGATACATTCAACATTCTAAATAAAATAGAATAGAAAATATTTTAATAGAAGTGAAGAAAGAACTATAGCATAATCGAGAAAAATAATCAAAATATTTTCTCAATATTTTTTAGCTAAATTGTTGAAAATATTATAACAAAAAAGATTGAGCATTTCGAATGAATAGATGAAGTACTAGTAGTATGAGAAAAATAAAAGAAGAGTACTCACACTCATGGACTAATAAAAGATAGGATACATTCAACATTGTAAATAAAATACAATAGAAAATAGTTTAATAGAAGTGAAGAAGTAACTATAGCAATGTTATTAATCACGAAATATAATTAAAATATTTTCTCAATATTTTTTGCTAAATTGTTCAAACTATTAGAACAAAAAAGATTGAGCATTTTGAATGAATAGATGAAGTAATAGATTAATATTAAGACTATATATTTCAATAGAAAAGGGATTGGAAACTTTGTAATAAATCATATATATTTTGTCAATATAAACAAAATTTTGAAGACATGTAAAAAATGGTCACATGTATTGATTATGATAGCATTCAAATGTTTGAACATTGCTCAAAGAGTTAATCTCTAACTTTTGACATCTCACAAGACCCTGTGATCCTAGACATATGAAATTATCTTTGTCTCTAAGCATCTCCTAAGGCTTTATGGTCCCATTCGTAACATGATCCTACAATAGATGGAAAAAGAAACTAGTGAATTCTTCATATCCTATTGATGATCCATATTATGGCACTTCTACAAAGATTGATTATTTCTATAAACTCCCATGAAATCCAACACTAAAATCCCTATGGGCTTATAAAGTGATTATCATATCAAGCATTTTCTCAATGGACAAAAATAATACATCAATTCATAACATGTATCTAGTCATATATCACATGCATTAATTAAACAATCATATGTATTAGATCATGTCAACACTTAACTATCATATGGATAACATAATCACATATATCTAATGTAAGTAGCTCCAACAACATTTATCAAATTATAGAGCATATCATCCAAAATATGACTTTTAGTCACAAATTCATATCCTACTCATAATCAACTAGAGTGAATTATTTAGATCATAGATGAGATATACATTAATATTTACTCATTACGGATGTAACTGTAATGTGCATCATATGCAAGTTAAAATTTTATAAATCACAATATTATGCCATCATAATATACATACATTCTAGTTTAAAAGTAATAATTGATATTCTTACACTTTCATGTATATGCACAAAGCCATAAACAACATAGAAATTGTCATCTCAAATGTACTTATCTATAAAAATCAACAATTGATAAAGGTACATCTATGTCCATATATATAAGCGCACTAATGTGGACATATAATGTAATGTCTCCATTAATTATCTAATGTAGCGTTATGTCAAATATAACATCTAAGTTAGCTCATGCTGTAAAATTATGAGTAATCAAAGTATAACAAAGGATTAAACATAGTTTCATTGTCAAAGTACCAAAGTTTGAAGCATAGTCTCACTGTCAATGAAACTCATACCCTACCTCTGTGCAAGATATATAAAATTATTCTCTATAACCGTGCATGAGGTTCGAGCATAATTATCATGCAAGTGAAGTCTAGAAAATAAGTATATTGGTTATCCTCTTGTTTTGAGCATAAACACATTTCAAAAGACTCAATTCGAGGCTTAGTCACCAAAGAAGAGGATTCGATACTCCTATTACATTTCTGTGCATGAGGGAAACGTAGAAAAATTAAGGCACGTTAGGCATAAAATCTCTTACAGTCCCTTGTACAACCAGAGGAGAAGCATAAGTGTTTTTGCGTATATAAGAGAAAGCTCATCACCTTGCTCGCAGTCCTAGATAGTGGCATAAGGAGACAAAGAGTCTATGCATAACAGTGATGAGTTTTGGGCATATATATATATATATATATACACACAATCCAAACAAACAGTGAGCCGACCTATGGTAACATTGAAAGGGCATTTTTTTTTTTGAAATCGTTGTTGAAAAATTGTAAATAATAGTCAAGGGTATCCCTTTTGAAAACCCTAATCCAAGAGTATAGTAATAAAATTGTTCTACATATGAAAGTGGGAAGGAAGGAAATCACTTATACACTAAGCCAATTCCTAGGCCCTAGGATCCATGTCTGAGACAACCAATTTAGTTTCCTAGCCAATGAGCTAGAAGGGGTGCACATGTATGGCTATCTATGGAATAAAGCCTGATTTCACACTTGTAAGGTGGGATAAAGTTGGAACTATTAGAGAAACCTCTAGGCTCTGCAAATGAAAAATACTCAGGAGAAAAGTAACTCAGTTTCATTCGTCAAGCTCGCAAACAAGAAAGCGATAAATAAATCCATTCAACAATCGAGCCAAGGTTTGGGTACTAACATGTGGGTAAAGTGGTGATAAAACACATTCAAATGGCTATTGAAGTAGGGATCTAAGTGCGACCCATATACAAAAGAACGACCTCATCCAATACAAAATGTCGAGAGTGCTTATTAGAGAATTTTAGGACCATCCAACCATGAGTGCGAATGCGGTGCCAAGCTCTGAAAGGCGAGTGAAGCGATCACGTCGAGGTCCAAAAGGCGAGTGTAGAAACCCTTGTGCCCTACTGCCATGTATGCAAATATCATAAGAATAGCTTTTTGATGCACCCCCTGAGATTTCCGCAGTAAATAATCATTCAAATTTGGACCCCAACCCTTCAGTCTATAGCTTTAGGACTTTAAGAAGATGCGGCATCATACAGTTTATAGATATGTGCAGGGTGCAGTATCCATGTCAAAGAGCATCAAACCAATGAGATGCCAAATGCGACCACTTAACACTATTTTATTTTCTTATATAGGACCCCCAAACACAAAACACAAAATTGAATATAAATATAATATAAAACATAATTAAATTATATTAAATTAACAGTTTATAAAATAATATAATATACAATTAAATTAAATTAAATGATATGTCATATTTAATTTTAGTTTAATATAATCTTAATCTTGGTTATATATCATATTAGTATATATAATAATCTTATATGATTTTTGTTGAAATTAATCAAGTATTTCATGTGCTACATGTTAATAAAAATTTAACGGTGGCATTGACGCAATTATGATGAAATCCCATGGTATCTTGTGATTAAACATCTAAGGAACCCCTAGTTGCACATGGTTACACAATGTGGAAAATAATAATCCATTCATTAATATAATTAAAAATTAAGAATATAAATATGATGACACCCAACCATATGTCAAATGTTCAAGTCGAATTTAAATGCACGTGAATGTTTCTCTTAGCTATTTGATAAATTTAATAGTACAATGAATCTAGATAATACATTGTTTGAATATAAGAGATATGTGTTGGAGGGTTCATGGAAAAATGAAAAAGATGATCCATTAGTTAAGCAATGTCATAATTTGTTTGTAAATACATACAAAATAGTTTTCCAATAAAAAAACATGTTCCCATTTCTAAGTAATGCCAACTATAACAATCATGAAAACTATTGCATTCAAGGCATCTTGGTTATTGTCTTTTGAATGGGAGGATTATTTCTCAATCCATGAGAATAAAACATGATGATGTTGATTCTAACTTGTTCATAATGAAGGCTATCAATGAGTGGGTTGAGGAGAAAGAAGTGATTCGTCACACAAGTCTAGGTTCAAAAAGGGGTTTGTATGGTTAAGCATTGTCATAGTTGATTTTTAAATGCATACAAAAGAGTTTTCCACGAAATATCATGTTCTAATTTCCAAGTAACATCAACTATGAAAACCAATGAAACTATTGTTTCCAAGGCATCGTAGCTCCCATCCTTCAAATGGGAGGATTTCCCAGTCCACGTGAATGGAACAAGTGACGTCGAGTCCAAATTTTCCACTATGAAGGGCAATGCATGAGGAGTGGGTCAAGGAGAAATAAGACATTCACTAAGAGAATAAGAATATGAACTCATATATTAATCTAAATATGTATCTACAATGCTTGGATATCAACAATTTACTAGCAAGTTCGCCACTATTTCAACATATATTAGGATTTTGGAGATAAAGTAACAAGGAAACTATTATAATATGATTTGTTACCATTGCCAAATATGCTAAACATGCACAAGTAAATTTAACATATCATAAGCATAGTTGTGAGGAACCATCGATAATTCATTGAACCAACACATATGATCATTGTAGCTTGAAATTCACATCTAGGAGAGATATATCCACCATGAACAAGTTAGTTATGAACCAACAATAGGTCTCAAAGTTTAACATGGTTAGCACCCAACAACATGGATATTTTAAATGGATAATTTAATCTCTTGACATTTGTATTATAATTTTACCATTTGTTTGTCTAATTATTTATGTGATTCATATACGAGTCTTCAAACTCTCCCATATTGTCAACGCATTTATCTACTATAACGATGTCAAATTTTAATGCATGTAAGCACAAACTGAAAGAATTTCAACGGTTGCCCCTTTCACAGGTTAGTCTGTGCAAGGTCAATTAATTAAAGCATTATTTCAAATAAATGGTAAATGTTAAGTGGTGGATTGGTGCTTAGGTGTAGATCTGCAACAAGTAGCAATAAGGTTGACATCAATGATAATTGGTTCCTAGCTAGCCATCATTTTTACATTCATGGAAACTCATATCCTTAAAGATTAGAAGTAGGAGCATAACATACATATATTAAATTATGTGTGATTCATTGAGGCATCATTGTTTTTTATATAAATGATGTTGACAGTGATGATGATGATGAAGATGACAAAGATGATGGCAATTATGACCATGTTGATGATGTCGATGATGAAAAAGATGACGATGAAGGGTAAGAAGTTTTCTCAAATGGAAGGGAAAGGATTTCTCTCAACCTCTGGACTATGAAGTACATTATAAGCCCGCAACTGGTAAATAGTAATAAATAATTTCATCTCCTTGAAATTTATATATATTATATTTTTTTCAAATGATTGTTGAATTATTTTTGTGATTAATATTTGAGTCTCAAAACCGCCCCATATCGTTAAGGCATTCATCTACCATTACCATGTCAAATTTTAGTGCATACGAGCACAAACTGAAAAAATTTCAACGTTGGCCCCATTCTCAAGTAACATCATGACTAGCTCAACAGATTTTTACAACCCTCAAGACAAACCATTATCTCATCAATGAAAACAAAATATTATCATTTGTTAGTACCATGTTGCATAATCAATCAATTATAAACCCGCTTTTAACACTTAAACATTAATTTAGTTATTTTTCTAAAAATCATTATGAGACCCCCTTATGGTAACTCTGTTCATTAGTAGTCACAAGCCGAACTTCCATATTTTGTGCGGGCACCCCTTGCCAATTCCAGCCAACCCACCAAATCATTGCGCTGGCACCCTTTTCAGGCAAGCGTCCTGGTGTGCCCAGAACGAGACACCCCTATCGGCGCCTAAGCGTCCTGCCTTTGTGTAGGCGTTCACCTTGTTGCGCAAATTAGTGAACACAAATCATTAGCTCATCAAAGACAACAAAATATTATCATTTGTTAGTAACATGATGCATAATCACTCAATTATAAACTGTATTTTGACACCTAAACATTAATATTTTAGTCAATTTTCCAAAAATCATTATGAGACCCCCTAGTGGGAACTTTGTTCATGGGTAGTCATGGTCCGACCTTACTTCTTTTCAGCAGGCACCCCTTGCCAAGTCGGGCCAACCCACCAACTTGTTGCATGCGTGCCCTAGCGTGCCCAACACATGATGCCCCCATGGGCACTCAGGCACCTCGCCATTGTGCAGGCGCGCCTAGGGCGCGAGCATTCGCCCTGCTATGCAAATCAATGAACACAAATTAGTATCTCATCAATGACAACAAAATATTATCATTTTTTAGTACCATTTTGCATAATAAATCAATTATAAACCGGATTTTAGCACCTAAAAATTAATTTAGTCAATTTTCTAGAAATCATTATGAGATCCCCTAGTGGGAACTCAATTCATTAGCAGTCATGGGTCGATCTTACTTATTTTATGCAAGTGCCCCTTTCCAATTCAAGCCTACCCACCAAATCATCATACTGGCGCCCCTACCAGACGGGCATCCTGGCATGCCCAACATGTGACGCCCCCATGGGCACTCAGCGCCCCGCCTTCGTGCGGGCGCGCCCACGTCATGGGTGTTCGCCTTGTTGTGAAAATCACTCAACACAAATCATTAGCTCATCAATGAAAACAAAATTTTATCGTTTGTTAGTACCATGTTGCATAATCAATCAATTATAAATCAACTTTTAACACTTGAACTTTAAATTAGTCAATTTTCTTAAAATCACTATGAGACCCCCTGGTGGGAACTCCGTTCATTGGAATTCATGGGATGACCTTACTTATTTTATGTGGGTGTCCCTTTCCAAGTCAGGCCTACCCACCAAATTGTCGCACTGGCGCCCCTGCCAGATAGGCATCCTGGCGTGCCCACTACGAGACGCCCCAATGGGCGCCCTAGCACCCCGCCTTTGTGAAAGCACACTCACAACACATGCATTCACCCTCTTGTGCAAATAACTCAACACAAATCATTATCTCATCAATGAAAACAAAATATTATCATTTGTTAGAACCATGTTGCATAATCAATCATTTATAAACCAGCTTTTAACGCCTAAGTATTAATTTAATCATTTTTCTAAAAATCATTATGATACTCCCTAGTGGGAAATTAGTTCATTGGAATTCATGGGATGACCTTAGTTATTTTATGCCAATGCCCCTGTCCAAGTCGGGCTGACACACCAAATCACCGTAATGGTGCCCCTACCGGGTATGGGTCCTGGAGTACCCAGCACGCGACGTCCCCATGGGTGCCCAGGCGCCTCACCTTTGTGAGGGCACATCCAGGGTGCAAGCATTCACTCTGCTGTGAAAATCAATGAAAAAAAATAATTACCTCATCAATGACAATAAAATATTATCATTTTTTAATACCATGTTGCATAATCAATAAATTATAAACCTGTTTTAACACCTAAACATTAATACTTTAGTCATTTTTCTAAAAATCATTATGAGAACCCCTGGTGGGAACTTTGTTCATGAGCAGTTGTAGGTCGACCTTACATATTTTTCTATGGGCGCCCCTTGCCAATTCGGGTCGACCCACTAACTCTTTGCACAAGCTTCATGGTGTGCCTAACATGGGATGCCCCTTGGGCGACCAGGTGCCCCGCTTTCATGCGGGTGTGCCCATGGTGCGAGCATTCGCCCTACTATGCAAATCAGTCAACACAAATCATTAGCTTATCAATGAAAAAAAAATATTAACATTTGTTAATACCATCCTTCATAATCAATCAATTATAAACTGAATTTTAACACCTAAACATAATTAATTTAGTCAATTTTCTAAAAATCATTATGAAACCCTTATGGGAAATTTGTTCATGGTAAATCATGATTCGAACTTACTTATTTTGTGTGGACACCCATTTCCAAGTCAGGTTGACATACCAATTCGTCGCATGGGCGCCCATGCACCTCGCATTCGTGCAGACACGCCCAAGGTGCGGGCGTTCACCTTGTTGTGCAAATCAATCAACGCAAATAATTAGTTCATCAATGCCAACAAAATATTATCATTTGTTAGTACCATGCTGCATAATAAATCAATTATAAACCGACTTTTAACACCTAAACATAATTAATTTAGTCAGTTTTCTAAAAATCATTTTGAGACCCCCTTGTGGGAACTTTGTTTATGGGCATTCATGGGTTGACCTTAATTATTTTGTGTGGTTTCCCTTACCAAGTTAGGTTGGCCCACCAACTCGTCGCACGAGCACCCTGGCGTGCCCAGTACGTGATGCCCCATGGGCGCTTGGGAACCTTGCCTTCATGCAGGCGATCCCATAGTGCGAGTTTCACCCTGTTGTGCAAATCAGTCGACAAAAATCATTATCTCATCAATAACAACAAAATATTATCATATTTTAGTATGATGTTGCATACTCAATCAATTATAAATTGACTTTTAAAACCTAAACATTAATTTAGTCAATTATCCAAAAAATCATTATGAGACCCCCTTATGGGAAATTTGTTCATGGGCAGTCATGGGCCAACGTTAATTCGTTTCTGCGGGTGCCCCTTACCAAGTTAGGTTGACCCACAAACTTATTGCATGGGTGCCCTTCCTGGGCAAGCGCCTTGGCATGCCTAGCACGTGACGCCACATGGGCGCCCAGGCACCTCGCCTTCATGTGGGCGCGCCCAGGGTGTGGGCATTCGTCGTGTTATGCAAATCAATCAGCACAAATCATTATACAATCAATGACAACAAAATGTTATGATTTGTTAGTACCATGTTGCATAATCAATCAATTATAAATTGACTTTCAACACCTAAACATTAATTTAGTCAATTTTCCACAAAAATATTATGAGACCCCCTTGTAGGAACTTTATTCATGGGAAGTCAAGGGTCAACCTTACTTATTTTTTGCAGGCACCCCTTTCCAATTTGAGTCAAACCACCAATTTCTCGCACGGGATCCCCTGTTGAGCAAGCGCCCTAGCATGCCTAGCACACAACTCCCTGATGGGCACCCCACCTTCGCATGAGCGTTCGCCTTGTCGTGCATGTGCACATTTTTTCCTTGCATATTTCACACTTATTCCTGATTGCCATGTCGCCCAATTCACCTGTCACCCAACTCGCCCGGACCATTCGATGTGCTCAACTCATTAGCCCGTCACTATGTCGTGCAAGTTGCCTTTGGGTGCATGGGTGTGCCTATGTCATACACATGATGTCCTAGGTTCACTTCACTTGTTCATTTTTCCCATTGTGTTTCCCATTATGTCACTCATCGGGTATGCCCCATTTGCACGTGGTCGCCAAGTCACTTGCCTCTGGGTTGTGCACACAACACCCCCATAGTCGTACTTCAGTTCATATTTCCTTTTTTTTCCACTTTGTGTGGGCATGGGCAGTCATGGGCCAACCTTACTTCTTTTGTGCAGACTCCCCTTTCCAATTTTGGTCGACCCACTAACTCGTCGCACACATGCTTCGACATACCCAACATGCGATGCCCCATGGGAGCCTGGGCACACCCAAGGTGCGAGAATTCACCCTACTACGAAAATAAATCAACACAAATAATTATCTCATCAATGACAACAAAATATTATCATTTGTTAGTACATCCATGTTACATAATCAATCAATTATAAACCGACGTTTAAAACCTAAACATTAATTTAGTCAATTTTCTAAAAATCATTATGAAACCCCCTAGTGGGAACTCAGTCCATGGGCAGTCATGGGTTAACCATACTTTGCATGTATGCCTCACCGTTGTGTCTACTGGTTCACCCATCTCCCAAATCATCTGGTACATCTACTTAACGAACCAAATTCAAAATTGGAAATGATGGTATAAACGTAAATGAGCTTCTCTTCGTTTCAAGAATAATAATTTCTCTATTGAACAAGGCTAACAGCATGAAGGTGGAAGCTCATATGACCCTTCCCTCCCTCCCATCACATCTTCCCAATTCCCCGACACCCAATCTATCTACTATAATATAATATTTGAAGGAAACACAGTAACATTCAAACATAAAAACTAGGAACATAAAAATTTAAGGTTAACAAAAGAGAACAATCCAATTGAAAACATATAAATACATACCTCATACTTTTCAACATTTTGATATCATTAACCTTCTTCCTCATCCAACTCATCATTTGTATCATCCAGTTTAGTCTTCATGTACAAAGGATTCACCATATCAGTATCCTCATCATCATCTAGATCATCATCTGGAATGTGCTCTTCTACATTTGGTTAAACTTCTTCACCCGACACAATGTCAATATCATCTAGTTCATCCAAATTAACATTGTCTTGATTAACATATATTCCATGAACTTCTTTGACATCTTTGTCTAACACTGCATGAACCCCCTGCTCCTCTACATCGTCTTCTTCAAAATCATCTTCTTCCGCTACATTATACTTTATGAGCCTTCCTCCAGGATCATATCTAACAACATATGACCAACCCGCTTTACCTAGAGCATCTACATAAAATACTTGTTCACATTAGCTTGGAAGAACATATCGCTCTTATCTTGGCTTAAGATTCCTTGTATAAACCATGCTAAATCCGTTAGCATGTTAAATAACAATTCTATCAGGGTCACGTTCATGGATTCGTAGCCTAAACCATTTGACATCGAACACAACTATTTTGAAAGATTCAAAGTCACACTTAAGTATATCACGAAGATGCCCATAGTATTGATTGTCAGAGAGTTATGGATATCTGTCACCTCTAAAGGAAACATTGATAACTTGAAATACTGCAGTTATCCCACTATCAGAAGTTTTCATCTTTTCATCCAACCCTTTGATGTGGAATATGCGACCATCGCACCACATTTTGTTGTGGTGTTTCAACTACAATATGTAAAACACATAAAGAATTCATTTTCAATTCATAAGCATATTTATACTTGCAAAATTTGTAAATTAAGAAAAAAACATGTCATATGCATCAATATAATTGTAAAGAAGCTAAGTAGTATGGGTGAATATGCTTGGTTGATAATATTTTAAACCATATGCTAAATCAATTTCCCTTCGTGTAAGATTGGTATCTCCATTCCATTGAGCTTCTTTGACCAATGTAGACACACCACACCATGATAACCTACCATTACTATCTTTTTATATTGTTCAATCCATACCTTCATCCAATCAAGATTATTTGTAATGTATAAATTTATTGCATCACACTCTTGACCAGTTGTACTTAAATAAAACAATTCACATATATATAATTAGTTACCATGTTATACCTTCATAATAATGGATTATGAAAGAACACTAAAAACTAAATAAGTACCATATACATAAAAAAACAAAAAATTCAAATGTGTTATAAATCGTCAGTATCTAATTACATCTCACTTTTCTCATTCTACCTTCCCCCAATAGGTGTTCCCCTTCAAATTATTTCATGGAGTTGACATCCCAAATGTGATCTAATACATTAATACTTTTTCCTATTTTACGATTATATTGACGAATATAAACCATGGTTTGATATACCATATATCCCTCTACCATATAACCCTCAAGACATGCTCTATGTTTGACCAAAGCCTTCTGTGATTTCAAGTGCCTCTCAACCACCCACATTGATCTTGTGCGTACAAGTCCACACTTTTCAATCTCCTCGACTTGGTGTATGAGGTAGTGTTCTTGTGCATTGAAAAATTCCAAAGGTAGATACTTTTGCATTTCACACATTAGACGAGGAATTTGTTTCCTCTAATACTTTATATCTTATTTATTGATTTATTTAGATGACAACCATCTACAAATGAAGAAAGCAAATCACAACTTTCAACAAAAAAATTATACAGTACATGATGAAAATTAAAACAAATAGAGTCAAAAATATGTGACCCAACAACTTATTTAACAAATTACACTTTGCACATAAATATACACTTACCTCATGCATTTTCCAAGATCATATATAACTTGTTTTACATTCTTGTCAAAGTTTTCTTGGAGAGATAGAGGTAGAACATACTGTAACAAAGATAATGATCAATCATTATTTTTTCCCAAGGTAGAAAAAAAACATTATTTAACAAGACTTTTCACCATTGTATAAATATATACACCAAAATATTTACCTTACTGAACGTATGCCAATAATGAGTTCTTATCCCACCTAATTAACCTTTCTTTGTTAGGATATTCTTTATGTTTGAAGAAAATCCAGTTGGAATTTAATTTTTTCGATAACCTCTTTAACATCCTTTCTTTGTGGATTTGTCAATAACCATAGAAAGGCCCTTATATGTTGGTCGTCTCCATCTCTATTTGAATGATTCGCACTTTACAATGCATGGTTGGCCTCCTTAATGTTAATACAAATCTTTATAATTTTTTCTTTATCTCTCCTTCCGTTTACGATTCACCATAAGGTCTTTGTTACATTCTTCCCAATGTGCATTGTATCAAACAAATGAACAATTTTTAGGTGCTCATAGTAGGGAAGTCTATTGAATTGCTCGACATAACTTTTTATTCCTCATGGAAGTACCCTGTTATTAATGCCTTGATGACCTACTACATGAATCATAATTAAAGATATTATAACAATAATATAACCTGCCAATTAGTAGAGTGAAGAAAATGCCATAAAAATATAAAATAATCCAAACATATCATGTATATTGATACATAGACAATTTTATCCATGCGTTGAGAGACTCTATTATACTGCAACTTCCATGCACAAGGTGTCATTCTCTGTGGTATTAATCTAGTCTCTTCTTTCCCATTGAAAAGATGTTTTTTGGTACTTTGGTACCTATGGTTCTTAGAAAGGAAGTGCCTATACTCATCAAACACATACTTTTCTAAGCTTCTTGAACAATGAGATTTCATCTTAGGACCACAAATTGGACAAGCAATTTTACCCTTTGTTTGAAGACCTGAAGAGATGGAATACTTTTTGATGATGATGATGATGATAGTGGTTAATGTCCACTAAGACCAAATTGGTCTATCGAACCTATAATTTTCTTAGTTTTTAATTGTCTAGCTCCTCGTATTTCTTGGCGAGATTGATGTTGTAGCTTTCTTTTTTTTCTCTACGGTCTTCCTACTTCCTTTATCTTGCATCTTCTTCATCTCTTCTAGTTTTTGGGACATTGGTGTCTTAGCTTTGCGATCTATTGTGTTCGTCCTTTTGAAGATAGTCAGAGAAGAAGTTTGGTCTAGGAAATCTACTTTGCTGTTAAATGAAGATTTATTTTGTGTGATATTCAAATCCTCATAATTGTTGATCCTTGATGGGTTGTCGAGTTCACTTTTTGTTGTTGGGCGGGGCTTTCTCCATGCTTGTCTTTAGAGTTGTTTCTTTCTTTCCTGATTTCTTGTGATTCAGAGTTTTCTCTAGGGTATTCTTCTTTGATGACAATGTAGTGTTCTTTTTGTGCTCCTTCCCACCATGTAGATCTATGGTGGTTTTTTTCTAGCAGAATTTTTCTGGGAGGCTTTTAGGCAATTTTTGGCTAGATGGCCTGTCTCAAAGCAGGATCGACATCTGAAAAGGACACTTTCATAATTGAGTTTCTGGTTCCACACATAGTCTTTACTTGTTAGGTTTATTTCAGCTGGGAATCCGGTGCTAAAGTCCATTTCCACACAGATGCGTGCATAGGTGGTTCTAGCATATTCCTCTATTTCTGGGCACCTGCAGTAAAATTTCCCAATTGCATTTCCAATGGCTTTTAGCGAGGATAGATTCCAGAGATGCAAGGGTAGGCTTGGCAATCTCACCCAAACTGGTGTTGAGGTTATGACTATGGTTGAGGGATCGAATGATGGGTTCCATGGCTTCATGAATAGGCCTGAGTTTTTCCAAAACCAAGGGCCAGAATCTAGAATACATTGTCTGCTTTCAGGATTTTCAAAATCTACTATAAAGAGCACACGAGTAGATATTAATTTCATCATAAATGACAGACTTCCATACCTCTGAGATCCAATTGTGGAGAGCTGTCCGCCACGGAAAAAAACCATTAAACCGGCGGATTAGGGCACTTTCGGAAACTTCAAAGCCTCATCGAGTGAAGCCTGGACCACCTGGACAGTGGGAGCTGGGGCTTCACTGATGATATGGGTAGGAGCTTGCCCTCCAGAAGCGGACGGAGCTGAGCCAACAGCTATTTTTGCGAAGCTAGGAGCCATATTTTCTCGTAGAACCCAACCGTAGAGAAATAAGGCAGAAGATTAGATCTAGATCTAGCTGTAGCAAATTAGATCTAGAACCCAGCCACGGAGAATAAAGCAAAAGATTAGATCTAGATCTAGATCTAGCCGCATAAGATTAGATCTAGAACTCAACCGCAGTCTCAGTAAGCCTTTTAATCCTGCTTTTATATCAATTATTATAAATATGTACAATGAAGGTCGAACTATTTTAAAAACATACATGAAATTAACTTCATAAAATCAAACACTATTAAAGTGCAGGGTAACGTTATAACATACCACAAAAATGTGTTAGCCTTGGGGCATCGTCAATGGTCCATACAAGCATTGCATGGAATTCAAATTCCCTTTGTGCATCTACTAGTCTAGAGATATCATGCATAGTGACACCATTCCATAACTCCACTAACTCATTGATAAGAGGCTCAATATATACATTCATATTTTTGACCTGGTACTTAACTAATTGATCTAACATACAATACATAATTACTACATATATGAGTAAATAAAAAAAATTATAAGGCATAGTTGAACATATATGAGTAAATAAAAAAATATAGGGCATAATTATGAAACAATCAAGACAAATGAGATGTTGTTGTGTTAAAAAAAATTATTCTAAACAAATTAGTACGTGGAACAATCATTGTCAACATTATGTGCTCCTTCTTTATTGACTTCCACGGAAGAATGTCACTGTTGATAACAAAAACGGGTCACACCGAGTAAGTAGATATCAACTCTCCAAATGGATTGACACCGTCAACTTCTAAGGAAATCCTAAGATTACGAGGTTCTCTTTTAAGCTATGAACACTTTTCCTCTATATTCCTAAATGCAGATTCATCTGCGGGCATTCAAAGAACATCGTCTTCACTTCCATTCATTGCATGGTAATCCATAAGTTTTGCTATGATTTTGTACCTGAACAATTGTCGCAGACGTGGAATTATGGGAATATAACGAAGAACCTTGTGAGCCACCTTTTTTGTTACTTTATCGGTTTGATATCTACTCCCATAAAATTTTGGGCATTTGTCTTTCAATGTGTGTTCTTTATAATAGAGAATATCATCATTAGGGCAAAGATGAATAGCTTGATACTCCATCCCAATATCTTTCATAATGGCATATAAATCTCGGTACATATGAGGTAAAACATTTGACAATGGGAACATAAATTCACCTAATAATCTACAACATAAAAAAAACTAATACTAGTTAATGTACTAAATGATATTAATCGTACATATTACATCCAAATGTTACAAATTAATGAAATGATGATCAACATACTAACATTAAAAACAACGGCAAAAATAATATTGTTATCATGTATATAGTACTAAATGTCAAAAAATATATTACATGCCTTAGGAGTTGTGTCACACATGTGTTTAACAAACCATTCACCACCTTTAAGTTGACCAACAACAATACAACAGAGAAAATATATTTATTTGAGCTTTCATAAAGAGGTTTAGTTGCCCTCTCAAGTACAGGTATATTAAAAGCACAGTCATCATACTAATTGTCATCATCATCCATTCCAACATTATTAAATGTCTCCTGGATCAATCTATTTGTTTTGTCTTCTTCAACTATGTTATCAACATCATTATCTTCTTCCATAGTATCATTAGCTTGATCCTCAATATTAATCGCTCTGTGTTCATGAGCAGACGCTTGTACTACAACTACCTATTCCTCATTGAGAAATACCCTAGGGGAGCCATACTATACAATTACAATCAATAAATTAATATTAGTATATATAGAAAATATTAAAACGTCAATATAACAATCGTTTACAAATATAATATATAAGGAAAACAAAGTCAACAAAGACAAAAAGAAAGGCAACTTAAGTGAGACCAAGAAACAAAGACAACAAATAAATGATGATGCTTGTGCAATTTATCAAGATATTTAAGAATATGTTGAAAGAATCTAAGAAATATGTTGATTTTCTTGACATGTAGGAAGTGGGACACTTTCTGAGATATATAGTCACAACCATAATAAAAAACATATTGATCTTATTTTGCATTCATCATTATAATGTCATATTTTGCATAATATACTTTAAAAGATTATTAATAATGCTCCATAAAAACCCATGATTAACCTCTAAATCCTTTAGGTCCAAAGTAACCCCCTAAACATACATGTAGCCCCTTTACAACTTAACCCCATTCCCCTAAGACCTTAAACCCCTCACCCATAAACTCTTAAACAATAACCCCTTATCCCTAAGTCCATAAAGTAATTAACCCCTAACTTGACCTAACCCCTTAATCGACCCTAAGGAAAATAATCACATAATATTTTTAGTCAATACAAGATGACAACATAGGTCAAACACCTCCCAAAATAATATTATAAAATACATTTACAATAGAAATACAATACAATTTACAATAGGCATACAATCCAAAATACAATATACATATAAACATTTAGAAAAACAATCTACAATCAAAGACATATTATAAATAACTTACAAATGGATGATATCATGTCTACCTTCAGTGTGTCCATAGTCTTTACAATGTTTTTTAGCTAATTTTATTAGAATTCTCCTTGGCCTCAAGCCCTTGCAATATCTACAAGGGAAATGATATCTTTGATCCTCAGAAGCTCTCGATATTGATCCCACATGTCCTTGGTCTCCTTGAGGAATGTTATGTGACATTTTTGTTACCCAAATTTCAGTGATTATTTTGTTCAAATAAGCCTACAACCTTTCAAACAATCGCAACAATAATATATATATAAATATTATATATATAGATAACTATGTCAAAATTATATATGATAGTCTTTTGATGTTAGAGCGCCGCACGCACACAGACACACACATATATAATATTTTATATATATAATTTATATTTATATATAATGTTATACTAATATTAATATATTATTGATATTAATGTTAATATATATTGATAATATTTATATATATTATAATATCAATGTTATATTTATTTTAATTAGTTAAACTCGATATAAAGTGGCCCCATATTAGACGTTGTTAGCGGAAAAAGCCATTAATGGTGGAATTGAACATTATGCAACGGTTATTTGTCATTTGTCAGAAATTGGAAAACACATTTTCATTTTGGATAAACAGTTGGATATTCGATGACAGGAAGGCTTATAGGAAAAATGTCGGATAATCAATGGGAAAAGACATTCTGACGAATATTCGATCATTAAAAAATTCCCATCAGATATTTGATGGGCATCGACATTTTAGGGAAAAAAAACTACATTTAACTTCTGACACTTTTTTACGATTTTATCCATTCTGTTGGATTATGCCCTCGGAAATTCCGCCCAAATGTAGTAGTGTCTCACATATTCATATATATATTAAATTAAGGTCATATAATTTGATTTGTGTCAGTCTTATGACTATCGTGCCACTGTCTGCCATTCCCCATGCAATAGCTAGTCACTTGGCCATCATGTTGTTGTCATGTCCAAGAGTAACTCTCCAATATGTTTCAACATTGGCCTTTTTCTAGCCCATCTACCCTACTTGAATTTCCTCTTTTCCTGGAACTTGCTTAGTTGATCACTATTCATGTCCATTGCTTATGGCCATCTTCATGTCTCTTTCACCAAATCTTTGTGGGTTCCCCGCAACCATCAATCGATTTGACTCAAGGCCTTAATCCCCAAATATGTAAATCAAAGGCATGTCATAACATCAACGGGAAATGCAAGAGGTAAAATAAGAGGTAACATTTCAAAAGAATAAAATCCATGATCACAATCATAGAGGAAACCACACACAAAACATTAGGGTTATGTACGAATCTAAAATTAAAATGATGTCAATCATGAAAATGATAAATTAAAACCACCACTTATAGGCATTATCATAAAACAGTCCCCTCAATCAATTTTTGTCCTCGTGAATCTAGCATTCATGCCCCTTCTAGGCATCACACAAGTGCAAATAAATATACTTGTACATATGCATATTCATAGACCACACTAATTCAAGACTTCTTTACAAGGCTAGTAGCAACCTTGAAGTCTTATATTCCCCAAAGTTCACAGGGGAGCTTTCCAACACATATGTGTGTGTTTCGAGGAGCTTTAGGGAGTGCCCCCTCCTTCTCGATGTCTTGCATTGTTGATTCATGCCCCTGTGGCACGTAGGCGCTAATTTCTTTCTTCTTTTGCTTGTGGGGACAATCCTTTTTTAGATGTTCTACTTCACAACACCAAGAGGAGAGCATATTATTCTCCTTTTCAACCTGACGAGGAATTTCGTATCAATGCCATTTTTCCTTTTTGAGGATTCGGCTTGGTATGTCATCTCTCATAACTGCTTTTGCAGCACATCAATCCACTTAGCTAGTGCTTGTTGTTTCCTGGTGAGTTTTCTAGGTTCTCTCTTGTAGATCTTCAGCCCATCTTCTACGTCTTTGAGCTCAACTTCCAAATTATTGAAGGTTATCTCCCTTTGGAGGGATGTCCCTCTTTATCGTTATCGATGGACTTGATCCATACCCTGTTGCACCATGCCACAATACATGTTTCCTTTCGGTGCTACTGAGTCTTGATATGTTCTCCCACACACAATCAGCTATTAGTGCATTAATAAATATAGACGAATATACCAGTTGCCTTACCTTGTTGTATCAAGCACGCTTCCCTACAAAGAAACACATTTCTCAATTTACATATTAGTCACATGCCTCAAGATCCAAGACATAAATAAGCACATTTTATTTTCAACATAAGTTTTCAGAAAACCAGAGTTGCTACATGTACATGCACATATCAACTTGTTTATAACCATGTTTTCTTTGTCAAGTGTAGCTAGGATTATAATCGACATCATTAATTTCATTCATCCTCTTTTATCGAGACCAAACAATAATTTAATTCCAAGCCTTTGTACCAAGGCTAGTAATCAAGGCATCTGCGATCTTCAAGGGAGTAACTTGAAAGAGTTTATTATAATTGCATTTTCCCCTGCATAAGCATGCCTTTACTAGATTAAATTTTAGACTTACTTATTATCATCCTCTTTACTGAGATCATCATTCCTAAACTAAGAATCAATGTTTCCAACTATGACTATAGTAGCATCATTAACACTTCAACCATGTCCTCGTTATCTGAGTTGTGTAACTTAGTAAGGGAATCCTCGTCATGTGAAATGTTCCCTGAAGTCTGATAGGTTAAGACAAACTCTATTATAGCAGTCTCATCATTGATCGCACATTCTTCTGTTGTTTTATGCTACGGGTATACCCCATATGGGGATTTTGATATTTATTGAAGAGGAGGAGGAACACAAGATACTTTTTGAGAATTCAAGATAAACTCTAACAGTCTCGAAAGTTAATTACCAACCATCAACATATGGAATCTTTTCATCTTGTACTTATTTCTCTCCATGTTTATGAAAGTGTCATGCATATGCAGACATCTTCCCAGTTACTGCATGTATAAAATTTCTAAAGCACAATGCCAACCCAACACTTATTTTCACAAGAAATCAATCCCCCTACCTTCTACCTTCATGTTGCCACTATCAATACTAGTGAACAACCACCAATATCTTGACGTGCCAGTAGGGATATGAGGCCTTTGATCATAAGGTCTACACAAGGCCTTTGCTCTCAAGCTAAGCTAGTTCAATTGCTAAACATGGATGCCCCTTTTCGTAGTGAGATATGACCTCCATAGGACTCGACCAATCCTTTTTCAGATGTCACATCCCATTCCTTAAATAAGCAATGCATTAACCAAGGGAAACAATCATTCATAGGGAAGGACATATCCTCAACATATAGGAAATAATCAACCTCTACTAAGGTTCTTATCCTCCTACAACATACAGACCATGAGATTTCCACATCCTAACCAGCATAATACATATGCCCATCATCCACTAGACCAAGTAGCATTATATAGATTATACATTACACAAGGATTCTTCCCCAAATCACTCAAACTACCTGAACATAATTGTTCTATGTTGGGTGTGGAGCCTGATTATCTTTTGTATTTAAAGGTTTCAGCCGAATGTATACCCCAGGAAGACTGTACACCCCTCCATGCGGGGGGTGCAGGGGGGACTTGTCCCCCCCCCGAGGGGGTTCAGGGGGGCTGATCCCCCCCGCTTGAGGGGTCCAGGGGCCAGCGGTCCCTCGACGAGGATTTGGGGGCAGTGCCCCCGAAGCTAAAAATAGATGTAAAATTGCCTTGTAAAAGTCTAGTAATTTCTAGTCAATCTGGGCCGTTCATTAGGCGGATGATCTGAGGGTAGAAGTTATGTTTAATTTTAAGGTTTTTTCCTTAGAAGGCAACCCCTCACTATATATGAGGGAATTGTTTTGTGTCTATGTATATCTGTATTCTGAGTGAGGAAGAGAGAGGAGATTAAGAGCGAAGAGGGTGTTACAGCAAATATGTTGTAGGTTGCATCTCTTCAGTTTGTTGGATAATATAATAAAAGAAGGACTAGTTATTTCTCCGTGGACGTAGCCCAAACTGGGTGAACCACGTATATTTGTATCTCTCTTGTTTTATGTGTTTTCTATGTTTATATTTCTGCAATATTTTTTATGTGTTCCATTGCTCCGTAATATATAATTTGCTAACATTTTAGGCATACAAGATCACCTCTCCCAACCAATGGCAATGGTATGCTACAAGTACTCATTGTCTTACAGGGAGTTCTGCAAAATTAAATAAAAGACAACTTCCAAGGCCACAACCATCGAATGTCCATCCTTTAATATTATAATAGCAAGTACATGCATTGCCAAGGCATTCATCACAATAACATGCTGAACATTATTGCAATTAATATGAAATCCAAAATCAACACTATGAATAGGATTCCATCATACTCACATTTAGATATTATGCTCAAAGTTGAGCTCCTCCCTAGATCCAAGGATCTGTGCATTAGTACCATGATACATAACTAGATCATAAAGTAGGCATGTCAACCACACATACAATCCATCAGTCATAGACCAACTTTTAACACCTAACCACTTGTTTAGTTAATTTTCTAAAAATCATTACGAAACCCCCTTGTGAGAATTTTGTTGTCACTTACACATGATAGAGCCCATCCATTCCAAGTGTTGAACCTAGACGCTTTGATTCGACTATGTAACAACCCCCGTCCTAATCCTTACCATGATACTAATTAAGAGGAGGTGGTTACTAGGATAACCTAAGATCCAAGGTGTTGTCATGGAAATGGGTTCTAAAAATTCTGATCTTTTCAACTTACTCAAAACCTTAGTTTCACATCACCATTGTATTTGTCTGGTCAAGGCGATTCCGGTGATATAAAATTTGACCTCAATATGACCTTTGGATCATGATATATGACCATTGAAATCCTGGTGATTCAGAGAGTGCCACCTCACCAGCTTGGCCACATGGCTATCCCACCAAGCTATCCTCCCAACGCCACTAGGAAATTGTTTATTGGTTGTTGACCCACTCATGGATTGGGTCTCGCCTATATATATATATGACAGGTTGTCTCTTGTCGACGACTTTCCCGTCACTCAAATCTGTGACCCCGACCCTTAACACTTTATCCCTTTATGATTTTCTCTGGGAAAGGTCCTCCGTGATGACTCGTCTCGTGTTTCCATCATGCGCCAATCAAAAAGCAGTCGTCCTTTCCTGTTGACTGAATCCTCGACGTTCTTCTCATTGGTTGTTTGCATTCAGGGATGACATCACCCCTTGTGCCTTGTTAGCTCGAACCATTCCTTCGAGCACACCTTTATCTTCTCCCGGGGTCCCCCTACCAGGATGATGTGTGCGGTGAGAATGGTTATATGGGTATGTCTCTACTCACCAGTCATTGCCTTGCTTTAGTGCTCGGGTGGACCCTCCTACCACGTCATCCCTACAATGAATCGCCCTGGCTCACCTCATTGCTGCACTCCGTTGAACCTTCCGAAAGACAATGTCTAAGGAATGGGAAGGTTCCTGTCTCTATCATGTGATGAACTACCAAAACCAATCACACATGTCACCCCAGCGCCTGTCTAAGGCTTGACATGTAAATCAGTTTCCATTTCTGCCCGATCCTTGTCAGCCCAGGCGTTCCCATTTGCTCGACTATTTGTGAGCTTCCCGACATAACCTTCGGGCTTACATCACCCCCGGTTCTTCCTCGATCGTCGATCTATCATGTGAAATCCTCACCATTCATGAGTTGGTGTTGCATTTGGTTATGCCGTATAATCCTATTGGATAGCTATTTGGCTTTGAATCCAACCCTTACTTGGCCCTACAAATCACGTCGCGACCATGAATAAGGTAAAAGGATAAGGAAAGGAGATGAGGATTCCACCTGGTTTTCCTTACGGACCATCTGTGAATGATTAGAACCATGGTGATTCTTCACGGAACTTGGGCCATAATGAAATACCGGTTCTAGAATTCGGTGGTTTTCTCAATGGTATTCGCCTATTTTCCATACAAAACAATGTAAACTTTGAAACGGGAACCGACACGATTACCCGTTTCGTAGAGGTAGCAAAAAAGTGACCCGATTTTCAAAAGTGGTGATGCAGAATACACTTCTTTTTTTTCGAAGCATATTTTTAACACTTCAAATAACTGATAAGATTATTCGTTTCATAGAGGTAGCAAAAAAGTGACCCAATTTTGAAAAATGGTGATGCAAAATACACTTCTTTTTTTCGGAGCATATTTTTGACACTTTAAATTTTCTTATGTATCAAATATAAATATTTGTTTTTCAATGTTAGTGATTTTCATGCTGATTTTGAAATGTGTTAATGCAACATCAACCTTTATTTTAGAGGGCTTACTTTTCACACTTTAAAATTTATTATGTCTAATTTTTTTTTGAAATCATGATTATTTAACGAATTTTCAAGTTGTTTTATTTTTTTTAATGTTAATTACTTATTATAATATATTATATATATATATATATATATTTATATATATATAGCTTCGTAAAAAAAAAATAACAACAACAACAAAATAATACAATATAACATTTTTTAAACTAAATAAAATTTAAATAAAAAACATTTAAAAAACATATAATATTATTATATATTAAAAACAAATAAAAATAAACCAGCATTTAAATTTTCATTAAAACACTATATTTTTTATTTAAAAAACATAAAAATTAATATATATATATGAAGTGTGTGTGTGTGCTGGGTGTGTTTAAATTATATTATGTGTGTGGTGTGTGTGTGTGTGTGTTTTAAAATTTATATATTATATATTTGTGGTGTTGTGTGTGAGATTTAAAAAAAAAACATTTTTATTTTTAAATAAATTTTTTTGCTTAAAAAATCATTCGCATATTTTTTTTAAACATTCTATTTTTTTAATAATTTGTTTTGTTTAGACATTTTTCTTTTAATATTAAAGAATAAAAACAAATTACACTCATTTTCAAAAAAAACTTTTTGTGAAACATTTTTTATTTATTTAACCAAAAAACATTAAACAATTTTTTTAATGAACTTTTAATTTTCTTCAAGTATATTTTTTTATTAAAAAAAATTAGCCGCCCTCTGTCTCCCGGTCGCTCATGGGGGCGCAGATTTGGACAGAGGAGGCTGTATGCAGCGCCTTCGCCTAGGGTCACGCCACCACGGGCTGTTGGGCAATGGCGGGGCAAATCTCGGCCCTGGGCGGAGGAGGCTGCATGTAGCTCCTCTACCCAGGGCCGCAGGAGGTTGCATGCAACTCGAATTGCCCTGCTGCCGCCTGTGGTGGCGCAGCCCTGGGCGGAGGAGGGCTACATGTGGCTCCTCTGCCCCACGGGTGGCCAAGCGACGGAGGGCGTCAAATTTTTGAATTTTAAATTTTTAAACAAATAAAAATTATATTTAAAAACAAAAGGGGAAAAAAGTCATTAAAAAATGCATTTAATGTTTTTGGCTTTAAAAAAAAA